>SKCR01040975.1:0-117309 GCA_019454045.1 Zanthoxylum bungeanum | reverse complement strand
GCTCATCATCGGGACTTATATGCAAAAATGTAGTGCCTACAATTATCTTCACTCGGTACCTTACACACGATAATATCCCCTCGCGACATAATCTCTCAAATGATGTGGTACTTCTGTTCCACATGCTTCGACTTCTGATGCGCCCTCGGTTCCTTTGCTTGTGCAATGGCTCCAGTATTATCACAGTATAACGGAATCACATTCTTGATACTTGGGACAACTCCCAATTCTGTGATAAAGTTCCTAATCCATACAGCTTCCTTTGCAGCTTCAAAAGTAGCAATGTATTCCGCCTTTGTGGTGGAATCTGCTGTTGACCCCTGTTTGGAACTTTTCCAGCAAAATGCAGCTCCGTTAATGGTAAAGACGAATCCAGATGTAGACTTTCTATCATCGGGATCCGATTGGAAGTCGGAATTTGTATACCCGTTAACTTGGAGTTCAGTTCCTCCATAAATTATCAACTTATCCTTAGTACTTTTAAGATACTTCAGGATATGTTTAATGGCTATCCAATGGTCATTTCCTGGGTTGGACTGATATCTACTAATTACGGTAACAGCGAAACTGATATCAGGCCTAGTACATAACATGACATACATTATGTTACCCAAACACGAAGCATAAGGTTGGTTAGACATTCTAACCTTCCTATATTCGGTTTGTGGACTCATCTTCTTCGAAAGATGAATCCCATGTCTGAACGGTATGTTTGCTGTCTTACAGTTACCAAAATTATACCGTTCCAAGATCTTATCTATGTACGTTGATTGGGATAACCCAATCATCTTCCTTTGTCTATCTCTATAGAGTTTTATCCCTAAAACATAGGAAGTTTCTCTCAGGTCCTTCATGGAGAAATTCTTACAGAGGTATGCTTTGACGCTTTGTAACATTCCTATATCATTCCCAATTATTAGGATGTCATCAACATAAAGGACTAAAAATACGACCATGCTCCCACTAGCCTTCTGATACACACAGGATTCTTCCGAATTCTTGAGAAAACCAGACGATCTAATAATCTCGTCGAATCGAAGATTCCAACTTCGTGAAGCTTGTTTAAGTCCATAAAAAGGACTTCTTAAGCTTACATACCATACCAGAGTTTTCACTGGACGTAAAACCTTCTGGCTGTTCCATATAGATTTCTTCATCAAGAAATCCATTTAAAAAGCTGTTTTGACATCCATTTGCCAAATCTCGTAGTCATGATACACAACTATAGAAAGCAAAATCCGAATAGACTTAAGCATTGCTATTGGTGAAAAAGTTTCATCGTAGTCGATGCCAGGTCGCTGCGTGTAATCTTTTGCTACCATTCGGGCCTTGTAAGTTTCAACCTTACCGCCAGGCCCGCGCTTCCTCTTGTAAACCCATTTACAACCGATAGGAACAATTCCTTCGGGAAACAGAACCAAGTCCCAAACTTGATTCTCATTCATTGAGTCCAACTCGGATTTCATGGCACTTTGCCATTTCACGGAGTCGATGTCTAACATCGATTCTCTATAGGTAAAAGGATCAGTCTCTTTAACTAAGAGAACATCAAGACTTTTTTCTTGTATCAAATACAAGCGTTCTGGAGGTCTTGATACCCTTTGTGACCTATAGAGTGTGTGTGTTGAAGGTCCTTCATCTACTTGAACTTCAGTTTCCTCCGTTGGTTCGTTGTTTTCAGGTTGGACTTCATCAAGTTCAACATGTCTATGATTACCACCTTCTAACAAGAATTCTACTTCTAGGAATCTTTCGAAGCGAGCTACGAACACATTTCGATGCTCGGTATCATATAACATATATCCCATCATTTCCGAAAGATATCCAACAAACCTAAACTTTTGCCCTCTAGGCGAAAACTTATCTTGCTGAGTCACCCTGACATAGGCAGGACAACCCCAAACCTTAATATAACTAAGATTTGGTCTCCTACCGGTCTATATCTCATATGGAGTCGTAGGAACAGCTTTTGAAGGAATCTTATTCAAAAAATGTGCAGCTGTTAAAAGAGAGTAGCCCCATAAGTAATAGGGTAAATCTGTAAAAATCAACATCGATCGGACCATATCCAATAAAGTCCAATTTCTCCTCCCAGACACTCCATTGTGTTGTGGTCTATTTTTTTACTTCATTTCGGAACTCTTTGAACTTTTCAAAGGTTTCCGATTTATGTCGCATCAAATAGACAAAACCATACCGTGACAGATCATCGGTAAATGTAACGAAGTACGAATAACCACTGTGAGCAGTCTGACTTAATGGACCACATACATCAGAATGTACGAGTTCCAGTAAGTTAGTGGCACGGTGTCCAACACCTGAAAATGGGGCTTTGGTCATCTTACCCTGAATACACGATTCACAAGTTGGATAGGGTTCAATGGTGAGATCTGGTATCAAACCATTCCTAACCAATTGGGTAAGGCATTTAACGCTTATATGACCTAGCTGCATATGCCATAGTTCAGTATTATTAACAACAGGTAAACTACGTTTATTAACTCCAGTATTTAAAATATCTTTAGAAGTTTGCAATGTGTAATGACCATGCTGGTTTGGACAACAAATGATCTGAATATTACGTTTATCATATAAATATAAAGAACAATTCTTAATATTAATACGATAACCTTTTGTATCCAATACAAAAAGAGATATAATATTAGCTACACATTCTGATACAAAATAACAGTCATATAACAAAAGTGTCCCATTCGGTAAAGGGATCTCGCATACTCCCACTACAACTGCATCCTGAGAGTCTCCACTCCCAAATCGCAACTGCATCTCTCCAAGCTTCAGTTTCCTACCTTCCTTCAGCACCTGCAACGAATTGCAAATGTGAACAGGACAAGCAGAATCTAAAATCCAGCTGGATGTAACGGCTTCACAAGCCAAAGAGATATCAATAACTGGAAAAATAAATGTACCTGATGTAGATGCTCTCTCATTCCTTAGCTTGGCAATGTAGTCAGGACAGTTTCTTTTCCAGTGCCTGACTTTGCTGTAGTGATGGCATTTATCGTCAGAAACCCTCTTGGGCTTTGCTATATTACTTTGCGGTTGAGAACCGAAACCCTTCTTCTTCTTCGCTTTCGTCTTCTTTCCCTTTGACAGGTCTGGGAAGAAGCAGAAAGTGAAGTAGGTTTCGGAGGGTGAGTCGGTACTCCATTCCTTAAGTCCTCTTCCGCCGTGAGCAGCATCCTATGCAGCTCATGGTAGGTACAGATAATCCCATTCATGTTGAAGTACATCACGAATTGGCGATATGAAGCTGGGAGCGAACCAAGAATGACACTCTTACCGAGAATGTCATTCAGAGGGAGATTATGTTGCCTCAGTTGATCGATCAAATCGATCATGTGAAGAACATGCGAGCTCACAGCTTGCCCCTCGTCTAGTCGCGCATGGAACAGTTCCATTGCAACTTTGTGAACAACGATTTGTTCTTGGTTCATAAACGATTCTCTTAATCGCATCATCATACTATACGCATCTGACATGCCATAGTATTGTTTCTTGAGCCCCGGTGAAAGCGAACTTAGGATGTATGATTTAACTTTTAAATCATAATCCTTCCAAGCTTGTAAAACTTGGAGTTCCTCCGGTGTAGCATCCTCTGTTGGTGTTTTGGGCGAAATCGTATTTTAAAACTTTTTCAAAATACCAAATAAATTATTCAATATCTAGTATGAATAATTTATTCATATTTCACCTAAATCTATTTATTCAATATCAAATATTGACATAAACATAGTTGAAAACTCGTGAAACTTTTACGAAAACAGTTTTTCCGCAAAATGACACAAAACACGTTTTTGACCGAACCGACTACCCAAAAATTATGGAAACTTCCCAGGTCAGATCCAATAGTGTCGGGGCAGTTCATGGGCTGCCTAAACAGTGACAGACTCACTGTTTGGACAGCCGTCACCCGGTTGGCTCAAAATCCACCCGGTAACGCCGCTTTTGGCCGTTTTCGCTTATTTCAAGTCGGAAACACTTTCCGAAAATTTTTCCAACTCCCAAAACACATCCAAAACATTCGTGGGACATCAAAAACATCCCAGAATTCCAGTTTAACCAAATCTGATCAGAAACCAGAAATTCCAAATTTTTTATGCTTTAAATCCAAAATTTCAATACTAAATCAATTAATCTCAACACCAATTGAGTCCTACCACACATGAACAACCCTAGAACAATTTTAGGCTATCTTAGAGTGGATCAACAACTCTATAATGGTAACTTTTCAACAATTGAATAAATTGGCCTAATATTACAATAATATTCACCAAATCACACTTCACACATGCCAACACTTCCATTTCACCATCCACAACCAAAAGCCCCAAAAATTTCAGACTTAAAGAACCCTAGAAAATTTCTAAATCATGAAGAAACAAGAAATCAAGATTTCCAAGCTTAAGGTTTGAAGACTTACCTTAAATCCCCTAAACCTTGTCATTTTCTTTGATTTTTCTTCAAATCTTTATGCTTGATTAATTAAGTATTAATGAAACCCATTTTCATCTTCCTTAGTTGAAGCTCTCGGCAGTGAAGGAGTGAACAAGAGAGAGAAACAAAATTTTTCCCATTTTAAATAATGTGTTGACCGAATTTTGTCATTAAAAAAAAGGTAGGGGAATTTTTTGTCTTTTGTTGAATTAATCAAATTAAATACATATCACTTTATAATATCCAATCAAAATTGGACATAAATAAAATGTATTTAATACATGCCATTTGGTCCAATTAAAACTCACCATGTATTATTCAATTAATGACAAATGGATAAGCTTTAATTTTAATTATTTAATTATTTAATTATTAAATAATTAAACAATTAATTAACACACATATATGTATTTTATTTACATTAAATGACAAATACATATTTTTATGGCATGTGTCAACATCTCATTTGACGAATAATTAATGTGTATCTAATCGTATTATGTATCAAATACAAATACAAAATAATTATTAGCGGACAAAATTATTAGGTATCTAATCGTATTATGTATCATCTCATTTGACGAATAATTATTACAAACTACGTTGTAACTGCGCACTATACTATAAATCCTAGGGTCTTTGTCTAATATACACGTATCACTGAACCAGATTCAGTTTCAATCTAATCATAATCAAATATCTAATCGCAATTAGATCGAATAAATGTATAAAAGACAAGGTGCTACCACTAGAATTAGTAATATTATGGAAAATTGAACCGCTCGTATTAATGAATCGGACATAAATACGATCCGGATTGGCACTCGGAGCATCAACCCTAACAATTTCTCCCACTTACTCTAGTGACAATCCATGGTATCATATACACATCTCAATGTGTATTGCATACTCATGGCCCTCAAGAGCTCACCAGCACTCAAGAGGTAGTCACCAAAAAGTAAGTATGCTTTAACAAATCGAGTCTGTCCAACAAACCCAACCGTTTTCCTTAGCTAGCATCACTCATATTTTGTAGAATCCAAATTCCACATCAATATGACTCAGACGCTTTATCAATAATGTGCTTTAGGTACTGAGTTGTCTATGTATTTAGAGATCAAATCCAAATACTTTGCAGACAACCGCAAGCACTACACTAATACGAAGACTTCTAATCTATGAGGTCACTATGAAACTTCATAAGTCAATACTTCATAAGTTGCAACTGATTCCACTAGTTCAGTAGAATCAATGGTGACACTCCCACTACTTCTTTTCTGACTTTATATGACATAGACCATCTAATGTCATAATTAGAATCAAAACTAATCTAACTTTATGGTTGCTGACTAAATTCTCCATGTATAAGAAACTCGTTCTTAATATCTCATAGATCACAAAGAACATGTTTCAAGATCCATCATATGGTCTGCAGTATATCAAAATAACTCGTAACAATTACGATTAAATTGATATCTTTAATCGCACATAATATAGTATTCATTACGCCATCATCCTATGATGCATAAGATTGACTAGACATTCCAATCTATTTATCTTTCGACAAAAGAATCATCCTTTACGAAAGATGAATACTATATATATAAGACACGTTAACTATCAAACAGTTATACTAACTGTCATACAGATAGTCTTACTGTGTCTTTTATTAGATCATATCTATTATGCGACTAATAGGAGTATCTCACAAGTCTCTTAGTTTTATATCATATATAAAAATTTATATCAGATATATCAGAGACTACTCTCACTGCATTCACGGAGAAAAGAAGACTCAGGATATGTAATATTAGAAAGAAATCTGTACGCTCCCACTGACCATGCTGACAAATACGTATTCTCTATACTTCGATAAAACCAGACAATTTGTCTGATATGAAAATCAGAGAACACGACTTTCCGGAAAGCTTATATGAGTCTACAATAGGCTCCATAAGCTAATATATCAAACTGTGATCTCAGCAGAATACAAACTCTAGGGCCATTCTAGAATGAACTTCTTCAAACAAAGAAATCACGACAGGTCTCTTATTCGAAGAAATCACTTAAGAACGCCATTTTGCATTCTTTAGCTAAAATACAGTTTAATATCAATATTAACCAACAGATCCTTAATTGTCCACCCAGTTTCTTTCATGGGGATAGGGAACAACAGCAGTAGAGAACCATAGGCCAAGAAGAAGGCAATGTTGCGAATGATGAAGCTGTTCCTCCTAGTTTATTTGATCTTGCATTTTCAAAGACATTGAGTTTACCTACTTGTTCGAACCATTTCTCAATGATAATAAAGACGTTCATTTCGCTTACTTGCTTGAGTCTCTTCCTTTCAACCTGCAACATGAGTATATTTGGCAAAAGCATTCAACTCTGGTACTATGATACTCAGCGATGTTTAGAACACATGGAATTCCCGAAAGAAGCAAGCAGAAAGACAGGATAGCCATTCAGAAATTGGGAAATGGGGCAGTGAAACTATAAGATTTAGAAGGGAATGAGTTCACCGAGCCGATCAACGTAGACAGATTGAAGTAGTATTTTGCCTGAAGAAGAGAAACCGAGCAGTCACCAAGAGAAGACCTTACCGAACGGGATATGAAACTCATTCATGCATGCATGCATACACGTAGCATATTTGCATTCTTTTTATGTTTGTTCTGTTTTGTAATAACAGGTTTCATAGAAGAAAAAGAGAAAGCGGTAAAAGCAAGCCAACCAGAAGCAGCAACAGTACAGTGTCATCAGTTTCAGGAAGGAATCAGTATCAGTTTGGGGGCGAGGCCCACATAAAACATCAGTTTGGGGGCGAGGCCCATGTCAGCATCAATTGGGGGATGAGTCCCAGGGCTGAGGCCCACATCCACATCAGTTTAGGGGCGAGGCCCACATCAGTATCAGTTTAGGGCGAGGCCCACATCAGTATCAGTTTGGGCTGAGGCCTAAATCAGTATCAGTTTGGGGTAAAACCCCACATCAGTATCAGTTTAGGGCGAGGCCCACATCAGTATCAGTTTGGGGGGCGAGGCCCACATCAGTATCAGCTTGAGGGCGAGGTCCACATCAGCATCATCTTAGGGGCAAGGCCCACATCCGTATCAGCTTGGGGGCGAGGCCCACATCAGCATCAGTTTAGGGCAAGGCCCACATCAGTATCAGCTTGGGGGCGAGGCCAATATCAGCATCAGTTTAGGGGCGAGGCCCACATCCGCATCATCTTGGGGGGCGAGGCCCATCTCAGTATCAATTTGGGGGCGAGCCCACATCAATATTAGTTTAGGGCAAGGCCCACATCAGTATCAGTTTGGGCCGAGGCCCACATCAATATCAGTTTTGGGGATGAGTCACAGGGGTGAGGCCTACATCAGTATCAACATCAGTTTCAGGGATGAGTCCCTGGGGCGAGGCCCACATCAACATTGTCAGTACCAGTTTTGGGGGCGAGGCCCATATCAGTATCAGTTTTGGGGATGAGTCCCAGGGTCGAGGCCCACATCAGCATCATTCATCCATCCATACATATCACATACATGCAATTTTTGTTTTGTATTCGCAGGATTGTAGCGGTAAAGACCATCTCATCAAGTAACGGTTCAAAAATGAGCCACATTCTCGCACAGCACAGTTCGGAAATGGACCGCTACTACAACAGATGCCGAAAATGGCGCTCCAAAATCGAGCACACACAGCAGATGCCGGAAATGGCACACCAAAATGGAGCACGCATGACAGATGCCGGAAATGGCGCTCCAAAATGGAGCACACACCACATATGCCGGAAATGGCGCTCCAAAATGGAGCGCACACAACATATGCCGGAAATGGCGCACCAAAATGGAGCACGCATGACAGATGCCGGAAATGGCGCTCCAAAATGGAGCACACACCACAGATGCCGGAAATGGCGCTCCAAAATAGAGCACACACCAGCCGAAAATGGCGCTATAAAATGGAGCACACATACAACAGTTGCCGAAAATGGCACTCCAAAAATGGAGCACAAGTCGAAAATGGACCACCAGATCAACTCACTTCGAAGCAGCAGGCAAGTCAGGTGGCAGCTGGCAAGCCAAGTAAGTAAAAATGTATTGCATAACTTTGATAAGATTGTCATTATCACACACTGCACAAGTCCCATCAAAGTGGGGGCGACTGTAGGCACTGCATTTTTGCATATAAGTCCCGATGATGAGTCTCGTACGGAGGCACTACTCTTTAGGTTGCGGAAGTCGCGGGAAACGAATGTCGGAAGGGGAAATTCAGAATAAGTATGTCATTGGATTCAATTCACATGTTCACTATTTTCGTTCGTGCTGCTTCGTGAACACGTTTGAACGTCAAGTAGATGGGACGTTCGTGCAGCGTTCGAATCGGCGTTCGAACGGTGTCGGTACTTCTGGTTTTGTTGCTAGCCTCACGCCCAAGCCCAATTAGACCACCAAAAAAACCCACCCAAAAATAATTAAAACATTTAAAACATGTCACAATTAAAATAATATCCTTCCTAAATTAAATAAATCACATCCCAATCTAAATAATTCACATACCTAAATAAACAAATTAAATATATGACCTTCCCAATCAAACCAAATCTCCTCCCTAACTTAAGAAGATCTTTCCTTGTGAGACACTAATCAAAATATTCCCCCCATAATTACTTGATCCATTCCTATTCAAACCTTAGAAACCCTAGTATTTGCCTATAAAAGAAACACAAATCCAACCTTAGAACCCCTAGCACATACATACAATTCACAGAAAATTCTACAAAGCATTAGCACCCAAAACTCTCCTAGCATTCACGCCTAAGACAAGAAGCGACAAACAAATAATTTTCTCTCCTACCCTACTCCACCATCGTCGAAAACACTCCCTTTTACATCACCAAAACAGTCCCCAAATCGCAGCCCTCCATTCTCCGAAAATCACCCTTGAAACTGCACTGCAGTGATAAAATACACCTCCAAACAGCAGCCCAAACACCCAAAAACAGTCCCTTATTTATCGAAAACCAGTAAGCCAATATTGTGACCAGAATACAGCGAAAATAGCAGCAAAATAGAGGAAACGTCAGCTCAAAATAGCGAAGCAGCAAACGTAAGCAGTGGACCAGTGAACCGGAGGAGTTGCAGAGCATCAACCCTTCCGACGGCCGTGTAACGCACTTTCGAGAGAAAACCTAAGAGGTTAGACCTGAGGGCACTTCTATTATTCATTTGTTAGACTGGATGCATGTTTTTGTGGCCTTTGAATGAATGGGAAAATGTGTCGTCTCTTGTGGTATATAGGATGGAAATCCAGATGTAAATACCGTAGCCGAATAAGAATAGACGGTAGTGTGGTCTGTACTTGGGATACAACTCCACGTACCACTTGAGCAAACGACACATGTTTCACTTTGCTTTTGTATTTTGTTAGTTTACTATTCGCATTTTATTATTCCGCCATTTAATTTCCGTACAATTATTTGTTTGTGTATTGATGATATAATGTGCATGGGCTTAGTATGTTGGTCTAAAGGTTCTCTATTTGAGGGGAGAAAAGTCCAAAAGCCTATCTTTACGACAATACTTCACCGCGCCGGACGAAGTATGTTTGGTTGGACGTGAGATATGTTCAATCGAGTATACTAAGTCCTACATTGTTGCCTTTATTTTATATGCATTGTAATGTAATGCGCATGGGCTTAGTATGTTAGTCTAAGGTTCTCAATTTGAGGGGAGAAAAGTCTAAAGGGATACCTTTACGACAATACTTTGCCGCGCCGGATGAAGTGTGTTTGATTGAATGTGAGATACGTTTAATCGGATATACGGAAGTCCACATTATTGTCTCATTCATTTTTATGCATTATGATGTAATGCGCATGGGCTAACTAGGGTGGATTAAAGGTCCTCTATTCGAGGGAAAATGCCTAAAAGGCTACATTTACCACGATGTTTTGCCGCGCCTTTTGTTATGTCATTTACCTTTTGTATATCATTGCTCTATTTATGCATGTATTGCATTCAAGTGCGCATGGGCTAACTAGGGTGGATTCAAGGTCCTCCATTCGAGGGAAAATGCCTAAAGGCTACCTTTACCACGATGTCTTGCCGCGCCGGATGAGGTACACCCGATTGAATGGGAATGAGTTCAATCAGGCACACGGGGTCATACATTGTGCATCTGTGTATGTGTTTGCATCATCTATCTTGCATCAGGTCCTGTCTCATTCGAACGCGTTCTCGAACGCTACACGAACGTGAACCTTCTGTTTCCCGTTCGAACGCGTTTATGAACGCTACTCGAACGCGCATGCATTTTTTCATCAAGTCTTGTCTCGTTCGAACACGTTATCAAACGCTACACGAACGTGAACCTTCTGTTTCCCGTTCGAACGCGTTTACGAACGCTACTCGAATGCATATGCATTTTGTTTCATCAGGTCTTGTCCCGTTCGAACGCGTTATCAAACGCTACACGAACGCGAACCTTCTGTTTCCCATTCGAATGCATTTACGAACGCTACTCAAACACATATGCATTTTGTTTCATCAGGTCTTGTCCCGTTCGAACGCGTTCTCAAACGTTATACGAACGCGAACCTTCTGTTTACCGGTCGAACGTGTTTTTAAACGCTACACGAACACACATACACTGAACTGAGTCATTTTCATCACATTTCATGCATGATTGCTTCTTGGGTGATTTCTCTTGGATTATGTAATTAACCATGCCATTCCATTATTGACACTTCTGCTGTTATCATCTATTTGTATTTTTTCATTCATCTTTTTGATGTGTTCGCAAGATTGTGTTCAAGCATGATTAGGTCGTTAGGATGTTACTTGTTTCTCAAGCATGATTTAGCCATTAGTATGTCATTCCTCTATGCATGATCTTGTTATCTCCTTTCGCAATAGGTGTTTCTTTATGTTTATGTTTAGGTTGTTATTTATTTTTCATGTTTGATGATTCAACATGTTCATGAGATTGTTGTGTGATATCGTATGTTTGCCGTTATGATGATTACTTTCATGCATCTGAACTTAGAAGTAGAATATTCTTGGAAATATGTTGCTTAGGCTTGGTTAAATTATTGCACAAATCATATCATTACAAGTGGCATAAGTAAGGGACCATTCTGAACCCAACGGTTTGAGGTCTTCCCTTGCGAGGGGTGAGTGCGGCCTTAAATCTTTGTCCCGGTTCACACCGGGTGGCGACTCCATGTTATTTCTCCGATTTAGTCCCCCGCGGGCTACTCCGTACTCCCGATCGGGCCGCGAGCCCGGAACAGCGTCGTCCAACATCTGTGTCCTACAATAAGCTTTAATTTTAATTATTTAATTATTTAACTATTAAATAATTAAACAATTAATTAACAGACATATATGTATTTTTATTTACATTAATAACAAATACATATTTTTATGGCATGTGTCAAAATCTCATTTGACGAATAATTAATGTGTATCTAATCGTATTATGTATCAAATACAAATACACAATAATTATTAGCGGAAAAAATTCCATAATGCATGTATTATCGTTTAACCAATTAAACGATCCAGATTAACTCATTTAATTCGACAAAGTATTATGAATAATTCGTCTTATTCATATCGAGTTGCCCAAGTGCTCAATGAGTACACTTCATATTGTGGGACTCTCTAAGTTTAGGTTTATCCGTCACGAAATTTAATTTCGTGTCCATAATCCACCCACTCATGGATTATGACGACCATATATAATCTCGCTAAACTATACAAGCCGAGGTCATAGCATACGTATAATCCATCCGTCACAGGCCATCCATATTATACCTGGGATATAGATCAGAACGTTAAATCCGTTCGGTATAATACAGTCGACTTTCAATTTACGATCTCTAAATAACACTCTGAACTGATTTTCGAAGTTATACCACGACTATGGATTTACTAGATCATAAACACGTGAGGATGCCTATGCCCTATACACAGGACTGACGGATCATATCTTGATACGCACAGGATATAATGAGCATCAGTCAAAACCTAACAAACTAGCGGAGGTCTGATCATGATTAGATCGTTGACGTGACTGCCATCAAAGTGTGGAGGATAACTCATATATCCACAGTGGTATCTCAAGTCGAATGACCATTATGCTCGCTCAACTCGAGAAGGTTCCTATTGACGTTGGTGTATCATCTATTAGGAAACCTTCAGTGAGCGTTCAGTGTCTTATCAAATAAACACCTACATGTCTATACGAGTCTCTCGAGACTCATGGTTCACTGGGATAAACCATCGGACCAAGTCACGATATACGATATGTACTGGTCTCAGCGGATTTTACTAACCGACCCGTGTTAGTAAATCTTGACCAAGAACTTTATTTAAGGATATACAACTAATAGTGCGCTTCCCAATGTCAATTACAAACTACGTTGTAACTGCGCACTATACTATAAATCCTAGGGTCTTTGTCTAATATACACGTATCACTGAACCAGATTCAGTTTCAATCTAATCGTAATCAGATATCTAATCGCAATTAGATCGAATAAATGTATAAAAGACAAGGGTGCTACCACTAGAATTAGTAATATTATGGAAAATTGAACCGCTCGTATTAATGAATCGGACATAAATACGATCCGGATTGGCACTCAGAGCATCAACCCTAACATCATCTGCCATGGCAAGGGGCAGCGGACCCTCAAGAACATATCCCAACTTCTCGGAATCAAGGACGATCCTCAAATCCAAGTCCCAATCAGCGAAGTTCTTAGCGCCTTTGAGTTTGTTCGCATCCGACATACGCGCAAACTGATTAGTAGATGGTGCCGCCATCACAAATCTATCATATAGATTACGAAAAACGGTTAGCAGATCAGTTTTATATAATATCAAAAGCATTAACTATATCATGGATTTTTAATCTAAAAATGCCCCTCCCACTAAATCATGCAATACTGTAATCCCCAAACAGAATACAAAGATTTAATAATTAAATTAAATACAAATAGTGAAAGGTGGATCCCATGAATATATTTCAGCTCACATCAGAGGCACGGTCTCGCCTACGTATATTCATCAGGTAGACAACTCATTGTCAATCACTCAATAGTGACTCTAAGGTTTCCGGTCCTGGTCATTTCTCGTTGTGACAGCTTGGGCACATTCACAATGAGACGTACCAAGGTTAAACTCATCAATGATAAAATCAAGCTACTTGCGTAACCCTGACAGCTTGGGCACGTTCAGGATTGCGCTTTCGCTTGAATTTATCTAGTAACTAATATACATCCGGCATAAATAAATCTCTATCGGCTACACCCTCATAGTAGAGTCACGGTCTCGGATGTAGTCACGAAAAAATATTCATAAACCGTATTGACAAGACGGACCATGTAATATGCATCAAATACATAATTAACATAAACCTTATTAATTAAGGATTTTCCGCAAAAGATGCTTTTTAATTTATTTAATCAAATTAAATAAATACATGCATGTAACAAGTAAAGAATAAATTAAACATTGAATTTAAAAGGCATAATCATATTAGGGTGGCCAGAATCAGACTCGCTCTGATACCATTTTGATGGGGTTTTATGGCGGAAATCCGTTAACGCAGCGGAATAGTGAAAAATCAAAATTTTTCGATTTCAAAATTTTTCTTGAATCAATTAAATAAACTTATTTATTTAATTATCCAATTATCAAATTCTGAAAAATTACACAAGAGATCAAATTTCTTGGTAATTACCGAATTGCCCCATAATTTTGTAAATTGATCATTTTAGTCTAAAAATGGTCAAATACAATTTTGGATGATTCTAAATCATTTCTAAAATATTTTTCAACATATGCAATACATCAAAATCAGATTTCACACAAATCCCCAAATTTAAGCCCAATGCCGAGAGCACCCCAAAATTTTCAATTAATTACAATTTGGTCCCTTTTATTCAAAACATGCCAAGATCAAATCCAATCAACCCAAAAATTTACATGCATCATATACACTCCATAACACATCACATATATGAAAAGCCCCAATTTTGGAATGGGTTATGAACCCTAATATTTCAATTTCATCAAATTGACCAATTTTACCAAATCTCCAAAATCCAAAACTTTAATCCATTCATACTTCACCAAAAAAGCCTCACCACTTTGAAATAACTCTAGAATAATTCTAGGTCACCAAGGAGTGGCTCAAAAACTCTAGAATGGCAACTTGATTTCCAAAGAATCAAAAGTAAGCCTTTAAAACCATTTTAAGCTTACTTACATGCATCAATCTTTCTTTCAAGTCCACAACCAAATAAACACAAGCTATAATAGATGAGAGAACATCAAACCAACACAAAATGATTCCAAGCATGTTAGAAACTATTTTCATGTTGAAGACTTTAAAGAAATACTTACAAAAACCAAAGATTTCTAAGCCTTTTCCTTTAGCCTTCAAACTTTGCTCTCAAATTTCTTATTATTTTGTGTATATGAACTTACGAAACCCTAAAATGAAAACAAAACAATATATACTTCACCAAAAATTGGCTCTTGGCCGAATTTGAAGCAAATAAAATATTTAGATATTTTTTCAATTTTTGTTTCATTTAATAAGCTTTATCAACTTGTTATCTTTAATCATTACAACTTTAATAACTTTATAACAAGTCAACAAAGGCAACTAAAGTCATTTAAATAAATATCACAACTTATGATATTTATATTTTTAATTAATTTAATTATTTAACTTAAATACAAATTTATTAAATATATGTATTATATTTACATTAAATATCAAATACATATATATTTATGATATTAGTCAAATATCTCAATTTGACAATTAATTAATATGTATTTGATAAAATCTATCATTAAATGTAAATACACAAAAATTAGAAAATGACTATTGGGTCCCTTCACATGTATTTTGCGTTTAACCTTTAAACGTCTTATAAATAATAAGTATTATTTATAAATGTTGCCCTAGTGATCTACGAGTATATTTCATTAGTGAGACTCTCTAGATTCAGGCATATCCGTCACGAAATCCAATTTCGTGTCCATAATTTACCCACCCGTAAATTATGATGATCACAGATAAGCTCGCTGAATCATACAGGTCAAGGTCATGACATATGTATAATTCCTCCGTCACAGGTATCCGGATATATCCCAGAGATATAGATGTAAACGTCAAATCTCTATAGGGACTATCCCGTCGACGTCTCTATTAGCAATCTCAAAAGGAGAACACTTAGAACTGATTTCTAAAGTGTACCACGGGCCCATGATTTTATCTAATTGCTAATCATGTATGGACTACCTATGCTCTGTACACAGAACTGACGGATCCTATCTCGACACACACAGGACACCCTGAGGATCTATCCATACCCAACGAACAGGCGGAGGTCTAATCTAAATAGATCGGTGACGTGACTTCCATCTAAGTGTGGAAGATGTCTCATGTGCCTACAGTGGTATCTCAAGTCGAAGAATCACAAATGCTACTCAACCCGAGAAGATTCTTATTGACGTTGGTGTACCATCCATTAAGAATCTTCGGTGAGTCGTTCAGTGTCTATTCGCTATAAACACCCACACGTCTATACGAGTCCCCAAGACTCATGGTTAATTGAGAAACCATTGGAATCATATATTCCAGTATACGACATGTACCAGACTCAACGAGTTTACTTTACTGACCAAGTAGTGTAAACCTTGACCAGGAACTGTCTAAGAATGACAACGTCATGATACAACTCAATGTCAGTTGTGACACTTTTGCAACAGTATCATGACTAATCATCCCAAGGTCTATTACGTCTTTACCATATAAGAAGATATATTATATTACAGAAACTACTTGTATTATTCATAATAAAACGTTTTACAGTAGTATTCTCAAATAAATACAATCCGGAATTGGCGCTCTGAGCACCAACCCCAACAAGTTCTCCATAAAGGATAACAAAGGTTAGTTAATGTCTCATCTCTCTCAAGATTAGTTAAGGAATGAAAGGGTGATAGATAATTTATTAGAGACCTACATATGAAGTGATAAGGCATAAGGGGTGAGAGAGAATTTATTAGAGACCTACATGTGAAGGGATAAGATATGAGGAGCGAAAAAAATTAACTAAAGACCTACACATCCCTTAAGAGGTGAAGGGTTAAGAGAATTAATTAAAGACCTATATGTCCCCTAAAAGGTGACGGGGTGAGATGAGAAAAAGTAAGAGGCCACACATCCCTTAAAAGGTGAATGAGTAAGAGGTGAAAGGGTCATAAAATTATTCAAAGGCCTATATGCCCTTGTTGTAGAATATGTGTCATTAAATGAAATCAACATGCATCAAATAAATCTTAAACATCAAAACCAGAACACAACAATGAAATCAAATCTACACAACATACCAATCTTAAACCATAAACCCTAAACCTTAGAGAATAGTAAGAAAAACCTGGAAAAATATTGATGATGATTAAAAATGAAATCCAAGTCGAGATACCTCTGTCCTTAAAACTTATTAGCCTCTGTCTCGGTGCTCTACGAATGCAATATGTATAACGTTCTCCCAGGATTCCTTGAATATTTCTTGTTGAAGGGGCACTCATTTAACAAGATCCTGAACTAAGACAATGGTGGAAACTCTCTTTTACTTAAAAATGACTCTCTTAGACAAATGTATGAGACTTCATTTCTGGATGCAATGAACTCAATAGGCCACTTAATATATAGGCATGTAAGGGTGCCATTGAGAGCACCATTTGGTTTAGGGTGTAACCCTCCCAATGGTTATACCTCTCTACTTATACCCTTTGAGGCCTAGAGTGTCATCTTTCGAAATAGAGGACATGTCCCTGCATGTTTGTGTCTTCCCCATAAGGAAAAACCCAAGGGACATGACCCTCCAACACATAAACTCTATATTTATAGAATTTACAACAATCCCCCACAATTATCTAAATATTAATGCAGACACTTGAGAGAGTTTCCTAGAAATAAAACTGCATCGAAATAGGTAGCTTTCGCCTTGAACCTTTCCTACTGAATGACAATCGGATTTACTTGGCAAACCAGTGACCCATAGTCTTGAACTGTTCTACTGTTTGTGTAAACCTAGACAATTGCCAACATACAGCTTTACTTCGACCATTTCCTGTTCTACGGTTGTGTTTTTTTCGGCCATGAACATTGGTCCTGGATTCATCAAGCACTTTAGAGAAGTTAGCCTATAAAATCCCGTGGAAGCGGCATCAATTCGTACTTGAAATGTGATCTACTATAAAGAGATAATCTGCCTTTACCCCCATTAGGACTCTTCTCATAATATAGTGATCATTAAAAGCCTTAGCTTATCCTAGCCTTGACAGACAGCATTCTGCGTCATTATCGGAATGGGAAAGAGTATAAAACTCTACAGTGCTTGTTTTGAATTGCACAAAGTTTCAATTGACCCTTTTGAATCTAGATCTTATGATCTACAGTCAGCTAGGTTGGGTTTCCACAGTGACAATTCTTAATTTATAGGCTTTAAGCTCATTCCCCTCGATGACTTCTCAACTTGCTCTCTAGGTAAACCTTTAGTAAGTGGATCGGCTAGGTTTTCCTTTGATTTCACATAATCGATCGATATTATGCCATTTCAGAGCAGTTGTCGTATGGTATTATGTCTGCGACGTATGTGTCGAGACTTACCATTATACATTATATTTTGGGCTCTCCCAATAGCCGATTGACTATCACAATGTATGCTTATCGCTGGCACTGGTTTGGGCCAATTTGGAATATCCTCAAGGAAATTTCGAAGTCATTCCGCTTCTTCCGCTGTTTTATCTAATGCTATGAATTCTGATTCCATAATAGACCGGACAATACATGTTTACCTCGAGGATTTCCATGACACGGCTGCACCACCAAGTGTGAAAGTAAATCCACTCGTAGATTTGGAATCCACTGTATCAGATATCCAGTTAGCATCGTTGTATCCCTCTAGAATAGCAGGATATCTCGTATAATGCAGACCATATTTTGATGTTTCTCTCAGATACCTCAAAACTTTTACTATGGTTTTCCAGTGGTTATGTCTTGGATTGTTCGTATATCTGATAAGCCTATTCATAGCTTGAGCGATATCAGGTTGTGTGTAATTTGTGAGATACATCAGACTTCCAATGATTCTCGAATACTCTAGTTGCGATACGCTTGAGCCATTATTCTTTGATAAATGAATAGTTAGGTCTACAGAAGTTCTAGCCACATTTAGATATCCTTTATTATATTTCTCAAGTATCTTCTAAACATAGTGAGTCTGAGATAATATATACCCTTCTGATGTTCTGGAAATCTTAATTCCTAAGATCACATCAGCTACCCCTAAATCTTTCATATCAAATTAGCTAGTTAACACTTTCTTGGTAGACTGAATCATTTCATGATTACTACCAATTATCAGTATATCGTCTACGTAGAGACACACAATGACACATCCTTTTTGAGTTGATTTGGTGTATACATAATTATCACACTCATTGATTTTGAACCCACTTGACAACATATATTTGTCAAATTTCTCATGCCATTGTTTAGGTGTTTGTTTTAATCCGTATAAGGATTTTACAAGTTTGCACACCTTCTGTTCTTGTCTTGGAACATTGAAACCTTATGGTTGTTCCATGTAAATCTCTTCATCTAGTTCACCGTTCAAGAATGACATCTTTACATCCATATGATGTATTTCAAGACCAAATATAGATGCTATGGCTATGAGCATTCTTATTGACGTGATCCAAGTCACTGGTGAATAGGTGTCAAAGTAATCAAGGTCTTCTTTTTGTCTATAACCTTTTATGACAAGTCTTGCCTTGTACTTATCTATTGATCCATCCGGTTTCATCTTCCGTTTAAATATTCATTTTTAGCCTAGTGGCTTACAACCTGAAGGAAGATCAACCAATTCCCAAGTATGATTTTGTAGGATGGAATCAATCTCACTATTAATAGCCTCTTTCCACAAAGGTGCCTCCGACGAAGACATTGCTTCTTTATACCTTTGAGGCTCATTTTCTTACAAGTATGTCAGAAAATCGGGTCCAAATGACTTAGACATTCTAGATTTTTTTGCTACGTCTAGGTTCAATTGCCTCAATATTTCCATGTTGATCTGAATCTTGATTAACCTGATCAATGTCCTTGACAGCATCAATAGTTCTTTTGAGATACTATGTTCTTTGTATTTCCTTACAAGGAAATGTCTCTTCAAAAAATATTACATTCCTTGACTCAATTATCATATTCGGATTGATGTCAGGAATCTCAAACTTGTGTAACAAGAATCAATACGCACTACTGTTGCGAGCATATCCATTGAATATACAATCAACAATTTTGGGTCATATTCCAACCTTCTTAGGTTTAGGAACCATTATTTTGGCAAGACACCCCCACACTTTCAGATATTTGGAGGAAGGTACGTGACCTTTCTACAATTCATATGGTGTCTTGTCCAATCTTCTGTGAGGTAGCTTGTTCAGAACGTAGTTGGCTGAAAGCAAGGCTTCCCCCACAAGTTCTGGGGTAAACCAGAGCTTGTCAACATGGCGTTCATCATTTCCTTCAACGTTCGATTTTTGTGCTCAGCAATCCCGTTTTATTGAGGCGAATAAGGAGTAGTAGTTTCGTGAATAATTCCATGATTGGAATAATATTCACCAATTGGTGACACATATTCACCACCTCTATCACTCTTGATTCTTTTGATTTTCTTGCCAAATTGATTTTCAACTTCGTTCTTATAGTGTATAAAGCTCTCAATAGCTTCATCTTTGCTACTCAGCAAATACACATAACAGAATCTTATGCTATCATCGATAAAAGTGACGAAGTACTTTTAACCACCTCTTGTTTGCACAATATTCATATGACACACATCAGAGTGTACAAGTTCCAAGGGTTTAAAACTTCGTTCTATGGAATGAAATGATGCTCTATGCATATTTGCTTTAACACATGCCTCACATTTATGTTGGTTATCAGTTGCAAATTTAGGTATAAGGTCCATGTTAATTAATTTACGCATTGTATCATAAGTAACATGTCCTAACCTCCCATGCCATATATTTTGTGACACAATAATATTAGCGGAAGTTGTAGCTTTATTATTAGCACTGTGTCGATTGACAATCATTACATTGAACTTGAAAATGCCCTCAATGAGGTATCTTTTTCCTACATAAACATCATTCTTGGTCAATACAAACTTGTTAGAAACAAATACAAGCTTAAAACCATTCTTGCTAAGGAGAGAGCCCGAGACCAAGTTCTTCCGAATATCAGGAACATGCAAAACATTCTTCAATGTAAGTTCATTTCCGGATGTTATCTTCAGAACCACTGTGCCTTGTCCAAAAACTCTAGAGGTACACGAATTTCATATTGTCAGATGGTCGTCACCATCGACCTTCTGATATGAGGAAAACATCTTGCTATCAGCACATATATGACGAGTAGCCCCAGTGTCTACCCATCATTCTCTCGGATTCCTAACCAAGTTGGCTTCTATTACAACTGCTGAGAGGTTCATATCTGAGATCTCATCAGTTAGCTGCTCATCTTCAGTGACATGGGCCTAATTTTCTTTTTCTTGCCTTTGTCCTGAGACTTCTTGTTTCTGCAATCCTTTGCCATATGACCCATTTTCCCACACTTGTAGCACTTCCCCTTGAACTTTTTGTTAGCTTGGGAAGAATCAGCTCCATGATGAGTGATAAATGTATCACTATTTCCCACTCATTTAACTTAATATTTTGTATAGTTTCTTGAGTTTTGTGAACGTTTTGATGTATTTTATGTTATTTTGCAGATAAATAAAGTTTGGAAAGCATTGGAGACAAATTGGGGCTAAAACAGAAAAAAACAAACAAACAAAGGGCAAAATAGTCATTTTCGGCGTCGCGACGCCGAGGACTTGCGTGTCGCGACGCCGAGGACTTGCGCGTCGCGACGCCCAGCTGTACAGACTTGCTAATGTGCATGCCACGTGTCAAAAAATCAACGAGGCGAAATTTTCAACCGCCGTGCCACGTGTCGTCAATTCAACGAGCCACGTGTCAAAAATTCAACAAGCCGAAATTTTTCAGCCGCCTTGCCACTTGTCCAGACGAGATTGTGCCAAGCAAAAAGGGGCTGGCGTCGCGACGCCATAGGGTTTTCTGCACCTATAAATAGAGTTCAAATTTCTTAGTTTCAATGTACCAATTATCCTCTGAAATACTTATATAAAAGACAGTTCTTCTTATTTTCTTTATATTCAGTTTTATTTACGCTTTGTAGTAGTAATTCTATCCATCCATGAGGGGGTAACTTCTCTATGCTGAGGTAATAAGGTAATTCTTTTACTTTTGCTATTTAGATTAATCTCCCTTAAAATATAATATATAAACTATTTAAAACCCGACTTCATAAAGGATACCGCCATACTGGACGGTTGGTTTAATTTTTGTTCCGCCTTTATAGCTGGTTTATTTTAATTTGACTTAATGAGGATACCACCATACTGGACGGTTGGTTTAAAATATCACAAGGATATATATTATATTACGGGAGATATCTAAATAGTAAATAGTAGAAGTTAATTCCTTTTACCTTAGTATTTTATTTATTTTTCCGCATTTACTTTTTAGTAATTTTTATGTCTTTTTACTTGTCCTAACTATGTATTATAACTAAGTTAGTTTTCTAGGTTGTGATGAAATCTAATATCACCGGTTTATAAGAGGTTATTTTATAATTTGAGTAATTTAAAGGTTTACTTATTAAGTCTTAAATGCTTCTTGTTGTTTGATCACCAATAAGATTGATGTGGTAATCTAAAATGAACTAGACATATGGATTTTAGGTTTCAACCTTTGACTTAATAGCCCACGATCTTCTTTGAAGATAGATAACCCTTTAATAGATTTCCTTAAAGGATAGACATATACCTGTTGGGCGGGGGTAGCCATAATTAGAACTTAAACTAATGAATCCAGATAATTTGGTTGACATAGACATATGGTTCAATTGGATTAAACTAGGTATTTGTGTCTGACCATCGACAAATGCTTTCACATAAATTCATGTTCTAGGTTAGTAAACTGATTTATTACACAAACATAAAATAATCACTTCATCTTTTAAAAAGATATTAGAAAGATTCACAACCCTAGATCTTTGAGTCTTTTATTTTCCTTAGTATTTTCTCTTGTCTTTTTTATTTATTTAGCAAATATACAATCAACCAAATCATTCAAGCAATTAATTACATTCTCCCTCAATTAGATATTTGTAAATAAATAGTATCAACAATTAATAACAACAGTAGGAATTAAGTCCTCGTGGGATCGATATTTTTATACTACTTGAACGATACGTGCGCTTGCGTTATACGTGTGTGTTTACGCTGGTCAAGTTTTTGGCGCCGTTGCCGGGGACTTATTTTTCTTGAGTTATTAATTTTGAAGCTATCTAATTTACTTGTATCTAATTTTCTTTATTTTTATCTGTAATTTTTATTTCTTCCTTTTGTTTTCAAGTGATTAAAAAATGGAACATTTTGAAAGATTACGAGCCTTACAAGAAGATACACCCCAAATCCGGGAGCAACAGTCTAGTTTTCTGAGGCCTGTTGTCCAGCCCAACAATTATCACTGGAATTCAGAACCAAGCAATTCTACATTTGCTCAACAGAACGAAATAGAGAGATGTGTAATTTGTGATGGCAACCACCCTAGCGATCAATGTATTTACCTTTCAGAGTGGCAGAATTATTGGAATCATTCAAGGTACGAAGAATCATCACATTTTCCATCTTATCCACCATCCATCTACGATCTTCATCAAGAACCAGATCCATCAGAGAAAGATCAGTTGAATGACATGCTAAAAGATTGGCTCGAGAAACAAGAAGCTCAATTTGATGTACAAATTCAGAGTCAAGCAGCGTCTATACAGAGGATGACAAATCAAGTTAGAGAATTAACAGATAACCTGAATCACATTTCTCACGGAGCAAATTCAAATAATACTGAAGAAGCCTTTAAATATCCTGAGATTCATCATGACATCATAACAGAGGACGAGGCTGAACAGTATCAAGAATCTGAGGTATCAGTTCAGGAGCCTGCACCAACAAAGTCTCAATTTTATTTTTATTATTCTGACTCTGACGAGGATGAAGAAACTGAGTTTTTTGTACAAATTGCACCAACAAGGAAGGATGAAACTTTCCATCCTCAGAATGAAGATCTTGGAGCATGCTTTGCAACGATGTTTGAAGAAGATCTTCATGAACCATCCATTCCAGTCATATCAGAGGATGAAGACCTAAAATCTGATATTTCGTTTCATCCTCAGGTTGACAATTTTGAAGCATGTATTTCACATATGACAGATGAAGAGCTGAATACAGAAATTTTAAAATACATCTATGAAGAAAAGGTGGAGCAAGAAGCAGAGCAAATGGAGGAGCAAATGTCTGACCAAATTGAAAATCCAGAGCATTCAGGAGAAACATCACTGTATCGGGGAGTACAAATCAAAGATATCACCAAGAAGCTTGACAGAATGGAACTTCCATTCCAAGTCAAGCACCATACGAGACCTCATGATTTTAATTCTTTCTTTGCAGGAACCACTGGAACAACAAGGAGCAAAAAGGTGGCACGAGCACTGAATGAGACAAAACTCTTTTTGCTACTTTACCGTTGGAAAAGACCTTTCAAAAGCAACGCACATGGGAATGTCTTTAATCAGACATCCAAAACGACGCTGAAACCGCCTTGACAGATGGATTTTAGTCACGTCTGGCTGAAGACGAAAAATTTAGCACTAGCAGGGAGGCAACCCATGCAATTTGTTGTAATTTTTGTTTTCATATTTCATGTTGTAGAATTTTTAATTTTGTGTGTTGTTTTGTAGGGAAAAACACAAACGGAGCATTTTAAGACAGAAGGAATGGTGTTTGGCAATCATAAAGATGAGAACCAATTCATTAGCGATGGCTGAGTAAGGAATGAAATCTTGAGACACATCCTAATGGATTTATATACCAAACGAGTGGCGTATTGCGTACACAATTCTGTTGCCTTAATTATTGCTTTGATTTGCTTTTCTGTTGTAATTATCTTTATTTTTGTAGACAGGATCCAGACTTTTTGACATTTCATGATTTCTTTTGTTTTATTAGCTAACAAGCTTCATTTGGAAGATACTAGTGCTATTATTACTCACCCTTTTTCAGGTACTATAAATTCAGCCCGTCATTGCACTTTTGAAGGCATCCAGAGTTGAGAAAGAAATACATAAAAAATGGAAGCCACTTCAAGAAGACGAGTTGAAAACATCTCTGTGTTTTGCGGTAGTAGTGTTGGTGTTAAGCCACAATACATAGAGGCAGCACATGAATTGGGTCGAGTCTTAGCTGCAAGGAATATGCACTTAATATATGGCGGAGGCAATCTTGGACTAATGGGGATCGTTTCAAAGGCTGTACAGGAAGGAGACAGTCATGTTTTGGGAATCATCCCAAAACCCTTGGCAGAAGCAAATCTTATTGGATCATCAAACGGAGAGGAACTGATCGTGCCAGGTATGTCTGAATGACTAGTGGAAATGATTAACCGTGCTGATGCTTTTATCGCTTTGCCAGGTGGCTTGGGCACATTGGAGGAAATTTTTATAGTTCTATCTTGGGCGAACTTGAACATACATCAAAAACCAATTGGGCTGCTTAACGTTGATGGATTTTATGATTTTCTTTGTGTGTTTCTTGATGATGCCCGGAGAAATGGGTTCGTGTCAAAACCTATGAAAGAACTCCTTTTTACTGCCAGAACTGCTCCGGATCTAATAGACCAACTCATAGCCTATGAACCAAAAATTGACCCTGTCCTTTCAAAGATAAAATGGTCCGAAGATGATCGTAGTAAGAAGCGTCGAATAAATCTGGATCTTAACCTTTAATTTTCCTGTAGAATTTCAGCTAACCAGGTATTATCTTCTAAACTCTTCTTCTACTGTTTAAGACATTGGGGACAATGTCTCATTTAGGTTTGGGGGTGAGGAATAGTTAATAGTATCTTGTTTTTATTGTATTTTATTTTTAGTCCAAAATTTTTCGAAAAATACAAAAAAAAAAAAAAAATCAAAAACAAAGGCATATTTAAAGCTAGGAAATGGTTTGGTGTCTTCCTTCACTCACTACCTCTCTATAAGGAAAAGCTGTGAAGGCACCTAGATAATCATTCACCAGTAGCTTGTTGTGATAGACTAGTTTGGAGGACTCGTTGTTTATTCCTGTCACCAAGCGATAAGAGCCTAAGAGGCTTGGGTACTTAAGTGAGCCTCGCTCCACCCTCCCTCTGGGGAATCTACAACGGGAATTCCATTCGACAGTTAGTCACACACCATGACCAGTAGAAGTTATTTCTTTATGTTTATGGTTTTTATAAAAAGGTGAAATTGGTAAGAGATAGCTGTGTAAGGAATTCTCACTCCTGAGACGTATTTCAAACCCATTTTTTCGAAACAAGTTAATTTTTGTTTATTTCCTTTTGAATTATTTAATTTGTAAATTCTCCATAAAACTGACTAAAATGGATCTTCATATACTTAGTTGGCAGGTATTATCAACATACATGGTAACATACAGACATGAGATAAAATTGAAAGGTTTGTAATATTCAGTGATATAGTTTAATTGGAAAAGCATCTAAAAAAAGTGATGGAATAAAAAAAAAAACATCTGAGATCCGAGTTATTAAGTCTGTAAGGGTGTTTTAACACCTAGTGCCCTAAAACCAACTGGTTTGGGAGTCACTGCCCCAACACTCGCTACATGGATAAAAAAGATGATGAAATATATATATATATATATATATATATATATATATATATATCTGAAGTCTGAGTAATTAAGTCCTTAGGGGTGTCTTAACACCTGATGCCCTAAAGCCAACTGGTTTGGGAGCCACCGACCTAAGCTCGCTATATAGATGGAAGATATTATATATAAATAAAAAATAGAGAAAAAAAAATCAAAGAAAAAATCAAAAAATCAGAAAATTTATTCCATTACTACAAAGATGTGAAATCTGATAAAACTTTAGGACAAAAATATTACTCTCTTATCAACTGCACTTATGACTGTTGTGGGCAAAAATGAGTTGTTTAATACTTTGTTAGCTGTGTATATGAAGAATGATAAAAATAATCGGAGAATTTGCTTATTCAGTAATTTAGAATGAAACAAAACAACTAGTAAACTTGAGTAGAGTAGAAGTTTCACCTAATTAGTCACTAACATCTTTATTCTCTTTTCTCTTGTTTTTGCTTTTGTGTGCATTAGTTTTACTTTCTTTTTACTTTTATAAAAATGTTTGTGGGTATCATTGCTGTAAACCCTCACGAGACTACAACTCGTCCACTAGGGACACCTAGGGGTTTAAAGGCTTGTTGCATATGCTAAATGCAATCGTGATCCCTACGAAAGTGGCTTAGTTAAAATTTTATTATGTTATTTTATTTTGCTCGAGGACTAGCAAAATGTTAGGTTTGGGGGTGTGATGAGTAATAAATGTATCACTATTTCCCACTCATTTAACTTAATATTTTGTATAGTTTCTTGAGTTTTGTGAACGTTTTGATGTATTTTGTGTTATTTTGCAGATAAATAAAGTTTGGAAAGCATTGGAGACAAATTGGGGCTAAATAGAAAAAAAAAACAAACAAAGGGCAAAATAGTCATTTTCGGCGTCGCGACGCCCAGCTGTGCAGACTTGCTAATGTGCATGCCACGTGTCAAAAAATCAACGAGCCGAAATTTTCAGCCGTCGTGCCACGTGTCGTCAATTCAAAGAGCCACGTGTCAAAAATTCAACGAGCCGAAATTTTCAGCCGCCTTGCCACGTGTCCGGACGAGATTGTGCCAAGCAAAAAGGGGCTTGCGTCGCGACGCCATAGGGTTTTCTGCACCTATAAATAGAGTTCAAATTTCTTAGTTTCAATGTACCAAAAATCCTCTGAAATACTTATATAAAGAGAGTTCTTCTTATTTTCTTCTTATATTCAGTTTTATTTACGCTTTGTAGTAGTAATTCTATCCATCCATGAGGGGGTAACTTCTCTATGCTGAGGTAATAAGGTAATTCTTTTACTTTTGCTATTTAGATTAATCTCCCTTAAAATATAATATATAAACTATTTAAAACCTGACTTAATAAAGGATACCGCCATACTGGACGGTTTGTTTTAATTTTTGTTCCGCCTTTATGGCTGGTTTATTTTAATTTGACTTAATGAGGATACCGCCATACTGGACGGTTGATTTAAAATATCACAAGGATATATATTATATTATGGGAGATATCTAAATAGTAAATAGTAGAAGTTAATTCCTTTTACCTTAGTATTTTATTTATTTTCCGCATTTACTTTTTAGTAATTTTATTTTCTTTTACTTGTCCTAACTATGTATTATAACTAAGTTAGTTTTCTAGGTTGTGATGAAATCTAATATCACCGGTTTATAAGAGGTTATTTTATAATTTGAGTAATTAAAGGTTTACTTATTAAGTCTTAAATGCTTCTTGTTGTTTGATCACCAATAAGATTGATGTGGTAAATCTAAAATGAACTAGACATAGAGATTTTAGGTTTCAACCTTTGACTTAATAGCCCACGATCTTCTTTGAGGATAGATAACCCTTTAATAGATTTCCTTACAGGATAGACATATACCTGTTGGGCGGGGGTAGCCATAATTAGAACTTAAACTTAATGAATCCAGATAATTTGGTTGACACATAGACATATGGTTCAATTGGATTAAACTGGGTATTTGTGTCTGACCATCGACAGATGCTTTCACATAAATTCATGTTCCAGGTTAGTAAACTTGTTTATTACACAAACATAAAATAATCACTTCATCTTTTAAAAAGATACTAGAAAGATTCACAACCCTAGATCTTGAGTCTTTTATTTTCCTTAGTATTTTCTCTTGTCTTTTTATTTATTTAGCAATATACAATCAACCAAATCATTTAAGCAATCAATTCCCTTCTCCCTCAATTAGATATTTGTAAATAAATAGTATCAACAATTAATAACAACAGTAGGAATTAAGTCCTCGTTGGATCGATATTTTTATACTACTTGAACGATACGTGCGCTTGCGTTATACGTGTGTGTTTACGCCGGTCACTCCATTATTCTTTCTCTTTTTGCTACATTTTACACCCTCAATGATGTTGGCCTTAGGCTCCATAGTCTTGTAACTGGCCTTCTCGAACTTCATGTTGTCCTCTTCGATCCTCAATCAAACTCCAAGGTATTCAAGGCTCATCTGTTTTTTTTTTTGTTTCAGATAGCTCCTGAAGTCATTCCATGATGGAGGTTGATAAGTGTGGTTTATACTCACTTACTCATGCATTCTTAGCTTACTATTTTGTTAGACTCCGTATCATTTAATGTATTTTGTAATTCTCTTATGTTTTATTTTAGGAAACATTAATACATGGATCTTGGGGCATTTATACGTGTTTTGGGACCATACAATCGCATCGGAAGCATGCGGGAAGAGCAAAAAAGTGGAAATCAAACAACTAGTGAACCTGCCACGTGTCATGACGTGCCATTGCTGTGCGTCGCGACGCGCGTTCAATAGATTTCCGTATAAAAAGTAGGGAGTTTAGCATCGCGGCACCAATTTACCATCCTCGTGGCGCCCCTCGTGTTGGAAAATTATGACCCATAGCGTCACTATTTGTACAGATCATGGTGTTGTTGTACAAATTAACTATGTGACAAAAGAAATTGCTCTTTTATCATTTGTGATTAGATCACCAAGATGTATAAATGATAGAAGGTTCATATGATTAGTTTCAGATTGAGATGATATGAGACAGTAGCAATCCGCGAAGGTTTAATCATTAAATATCCCTAGTCGTAGTATTATCGAGATTGGACATCGATAATGCGGAATAGACTAGTATTACACTTGTGCGCGTTGTGAGGGCATAACGGCATAGTTCTCATATATTTGGGTATAGGATACTCATGCAAGTGTAATATGAGATTTGGTTTACCGATGGTACGGAAAAAGCTTCGCTCTGGATAGACCCCTCGGAATTCCATTGGTAGTATGACTATGTGTCTATGGAAGTCCGAATCAGGGTAGGTGTATTTGGTCTTAACCTGAGACTTGCACCGCTATTACTTGCGACAATCAATATACTTTGGTTTTGGTCGTCCAGGGCTTTAACAAGTTCTGTGTATGCCTTCTGGGTATATTGAGAATCGTAGTGTATTGGGTGTGATTCGAGATGGAAGTATCACTCCAGTCATAGTGGAGATGATGATCACGGAGGATACGGAACTGGTTCTCTTATATGCTGCAGCTATCGGGATATTATGACTAGGTCATGTTTATCCAATTATAGAGACTAGTTACCAGAGATCCGATATGTGCTTCGTACGGGGTAGACACATTTCCAGCCACAGGCCTTGCACGTGACATCAGATATTGGATCGAAATACGCTACTACATATACTATGCCTGATAAAGATCATTTATTCCTGTAAGGATATTTCTGGAGAATTGGGTAGGCATGGCGCTTTGCTAGAAGCCAACCTTGTCTTGTAAATCAGTGAAAACGTAGTACTAGGTACGTACGTGTTCGGATAGTCTGACGACCGAATTTACTGCCAACATATCCGGGGATCTCATGGGTCACTTCCCGAAGATTCACCGATGACGTATGACTCGCACTTTATTAATCTGGGATTAATTAGATGAGAGAGAAAATTAATCTGGGATTAATTACGGAGATATTTTATCTGGTATAAAATATTAATTAAAAGAGAGAACGATTAATTTGGAATTAGTCGATAAATAATATATTCAATATATTATATGAAATGGATTTCGACACGGAATTGAAATTAGATTTTATTCGGGCGAACGAGTTAATTTATAATTAATTCGTTAGCGATGTGAACAGTGATTTTGCTAGGCATAATTATTTAATTACGTCGCAACGGAAAATTCGTTAATTCGAAATTAGCGAACCGAACCCGGGAGTGAGTGTTTGGGGGCGCACTCACATTTTGAATTCAAGTGCGGCCCACAAGTCACATCAAGCGTCAAATCACAAGTCAATCGATTGATGTGATGTCTAGTCACTTTGAGAGATTTGAAAACTTGTCATGAGTGATGTGAATAGTGATGGAATTGGTTCGCTTTAATGCCTTGACTTTTTGTATTTGGAAATTGGTTTTTGTATTTTGATTTTTGGAAAATCAAAAACTAATACACTTAACACATTTTCCTCTCTCTCTCTCTCTTGATGATTCATAGTTTGGAACCATTTCCCTCATTCTCTCCCATTCGGCTTTTGAAGACATTTTTCTTCTTAATTCTTGCTTGGCCGAGAACAAAGGAGAAGCCAAAGAGAAAATTGTAGCAATTTTCTTGTGCTAGCACACTTAAGGGTCATCCTAAGGTGATAGGGAAACCAACTTGTGAGCATGGAATCACCAAAATAAAGCTTGGAGCTTGGAGCATCAATGGAGGACATCCATGGAGGTTGGCCGAATTTCTTGGAGCTCAAAAACAGTCTATTGTCGTGAACACTATGGAGGGGAGCTTGAAGATTTTCGTTGTTCCTCGCATCGCACAACCGATCAATGTAAGTATGTTTCCGCCATATTTCATTGTTGTATTCACATGTGTTTCTTTCTTGATTTCATACTTGGGACCTTAGAGAAACCCAAAAATGGTATCAAAGCCATTTTGAGCATGAAACCAATTAGGGTTAAAATTGGGTAAAATCAATTTGGGTATGATTCGAGGCACCGATTCCTAATGGAACACAAATAGTTCATCAATGATGAAACTATACCAATAATCTTCGAATACACAAGAACCACATAAGTCGGAGAGAGTCACAAAACAACCTGGGGTATGGGTTTCTGATCTCACCTCATAAAGATGTCAATCTTATTGAGAATACGAACTGACTACGTATGAGGAAGAGATACAAGGTATCGACTTCCTATTATGGCAAAGTGCCATGATATCCGAAATGGATTCCATGTATACCAACTATGTTTAGATACTAGTTGTTGTACCGCAAGGCATAGTTCCTACTGGTACTATATAAGTCTTCAAGGAAGACATACATGGATGGCAACATACCAACGTACTAAGCTAGGCTTGTACCGAAAAGGTATCATTATCAACATTGTGTCGATTACGACGAAACCTTTTACTTGTTGCCACGGTAAATCCATTTGGATAATGCTGCAGATGCTGCATGTTTCATTTATGAAATATGTCAGCTGAACGTCAAAATCACTTTCCTTAAACGGAACCTTTTGGAGGATGTTTACAACATCCTGACGGTTTTTTGTTCCGTAATTAGCAAACAAGGTTTGCGGGTTATTCGATCCATGTATGGATTGAAGCAAGCATTTGGTTCTTGGAACTATCGTTTTGATGTAATCATAATGGTGTATGAATTAATTCAAAACGAATATGATTCTTGTGTATATAAGGAGGTTAGTGGGAGCGCACTGACAATGAATGTCCTATAAATGATGATATGTCATTTCTTGAAATGATATTCCAATAAATACAATCGGTGAAAGCTTGGCTTTTTGAAAATTCTCCATAGAATTCTTGGGAGAAACAACCTTTATTCTAGGAATAAAGATCTACTGGGATAGATCTAAAAGTTGTTGAAAACTCTCTTGATATCTCGTACATTGAAAAATGTACGCGACCTGGTGTCTCATACGCTTTGAGCATATGAAGTCACAATCAGGCCAATCCAAGTGATGGTCACTGGATTGATGTTAAGAACATCCTTCAGTATCTTAGACGAACTGAGGATGTTGTCTTATATTATGGAGAATGAGAACTTGATGTGACTGGGATCACCGTTGCAAGTTTCCTAAACAACGACAATATGTCGTAGTAACGGTACTATACAGTTTGAATAACGGAACAGTGAGCTGGAAATCTTCCAAGCAAGATACTCTTACCGAATAAACAACAAAAGTGGATTATTGATGCAGCTAGGCAGCAATAGAAGTTATTTGGGTCGATTATAATCTAATTAGATTAGATATAGTTCTGTTAGCAGCTGAGCTAGGCTACAGCGAGGCTAAAGAATTAATGGTCTCATCAACGATCTAGATATATACTTCAAATATTCTCTGATTCGTTCGGATCATACATCGTGGTGATGTGATGATCGTATAAATCGCATCAGATGATAATCATGCAAATCCGCTGACGAAAGCATTTTCTCAGCAGAAATTTGAGCGAACCGTACATAGTTCAGATGTACGACACTTGAGTGACTGGCTATAGGCCAAGTGGGAGATTGTTGAACAATTATGAGCCATAGCATCACTATTTGTACAGATCATGGTGTTTAATCATTTGTAATTGGATTACCAAGATATATAAATGATAAAAGGTCCTTATGATTAGTACCAGATTGAGATGATATGAGACAATATCAATCCACGAAGGTTTAATCATTAAAACATCCCTAGTTGGAGTATTATCGAGATTGGACATCGATAATGCGGAATAGACTAGTATTACACTTGTGCGCATTGTGAGGGCATAACGGCATAGTTCTCACATATTTGGGTATAAGATACTCATGCAAGTGTAATATGAGGTTGTGTTTACCGATGGTATGGAAACAGATTCGCTCTGGATAGACCCCTCGGAATTCCATTGGTAGTATGACTATGTGTCTATGGAAGTCTGAATCAGGGTAGGTGTATTTGGTCTAAACCTAAAACTTGCACCGCTAATACTTGCGACAATCAATATATTTTGGTTTTGGTCATCCAGGGCTTTAACAGGTTCTGTGTACGCCTCTTCTGGGTATATTGAGAATCGTAGTGTATTGGGTGTGATGTCGAGATAGAAGTATCACTCCAGTCATAATGGAGATGATGATCACGTAGGATACATAATTGGTTCTCTTATATGCTGCAGCTATCGAGATATTATGACTAGGTCATGTTTATCTGATTATAGAGACTAGTTAACAGAGATCCGGTATGTGCTTCGTACGGGGTAGACACATTTCCAGCCCCAGGCCTTGCACGTGACATCAGATACTAGATCGAAATACGCAATACTACGTATACTACGCCTGATATAGATCACTTATTAATGTAAGGATATTTCTGGAGAATTGGGTAGGCATGGCGTTTTGCTAGAAGCCAACATGTCTTGTAAATCGATAAAAACGTAGTACTAGGTACGTACGTGTTCGGATAGTCCGACGACCGGATTACTGCCAACATATCCGGGGATCTCATTGGTCGCTTCCCGAAGATTCACCGATGACGTATAACTCGCACTTTATTAATCTGGATTAATTAGATGAGAGAGAAAATTAATCTTGGATTAATTACGGAGATATTTTATCTGAGATAAAATATTAACTAAAGAGAGAAACGATTAATTTGGAATTAATCGATAAATAATATATTGATATATTATACGAAATTGGATTTCGACGCGGAATTGAAATTAGATTTTAATTCGGGCGAACGAGTTAATTTATAATTAATTCGTTAGCGACATGAATAGTGATTTTGCTAGGCATAATTATTTAATTACGTCGCAACGGAAAATTCATTAATTCGGAATTAGCGAACCCGAGCCCGGGAGTGTTTGCGGGCGCACTCGCATTTCGAATTCAAGTACGGCCCACAAATCACATCAAGCGTAAAATCACTAGTCAATCGATTGATGTGATGTCTAGTCACTTTGGGTGATTTGACAACTTGTCATGAGTGATGTGAATAGTGATGGAAGTGGTTGGCTTTAATGCCTTGACTTTTTGTATTTGGAAATTCGTTTTTGTATTTTGATTTTTGGAAAATCAAAAACTAATACACTAACACATTTTCCTCTCTCTCTCTCTCTCTCTTGATGATTCACGGTTTGGAACCATTTCCCTCCTTCTCTCCCATTCGGCTTTTGAAGCCATTTTTCTTCTTAATTCGTGCTTGGCGAGAACAAAGGAGAAGCCAAAGAGAAAAATGTGACAATTTTCTTGTGCTAGCACACTTAAGGGTCTCCTAAGGTGATAGGGAAACCAACTTGTGAGCATGGAATCACCAAATAAAGCTTGGAGCTTGGAGCATCAATGGAGGACATCCATGGAGGTTTGCCGAATTTCTTGGAGCCTCAAAAACAGTCCATTGTCGTGAACACCATGGATGGGAGCTTGGACGAATTTCGTTGTTCCTCGCATCGCACAACCGATCAATGTAAGTATGTTTCCGCCATATTTCATTGTTGTATTCACATGTGTTTCTTGCTTGATTTGATCATTGGGACCTTAGAGAAACTCAACAATGGTATCAGAGCCATTTTGAGCATGAAACCAATTAGGGTTAAAATTGGGTAAAATCAATTTGAGCATGATTCGATAAAATTAATTGATTGAGTATGCTTGAATGATGTTTAATTGAAGTTGGATATGATCAATTTCATGAAAATTTGATTGGATCAATTTTTGCCCAAAAAGTAGGCTTGGCCGAATTGGATGAACCCTAATAGTCCTGGTGATTTTTTGTTTTTTGATTCATTAGATGAGTTTGAAAGACTTGAGAAATGTTGATTTGGATTCAATTGGATTGAAATCGGAATTGGACAAAAATTCCCCTCATTGCCGTGACTTAGAAGCATGAAAATGATGTGATTTTTTATTAAAATGTGTTGGACATGTTTTGATGTAAATGAACATAATTAATTGTACAAATTGGTGTTTTGGAAATGTTAATTTGGGTAATTAATTATGGCTATACACTTAGTTAATTAAGTTATGAAATTTGAAATTTGGTAATTTAATTAATTGGGCTTATTTTGGAATTGGGCCTTAAAAGTTGTAATTGGGCTTAATGGGCCTGGTTATACCAAGATTGGTTTAGGCTAAATTGGTTGGATCCAATTGGGCCCAAAACCATTTCCATAAAGTCCAAATATGACTTAATGGACCTTTAATATTAATTGGGCCTAAATTGGTTTCTTGGCAAATAAGGTGATTCCTTAAATGGGCTTTGGTAATGGGTTTGACCCATGTTGACCAAAAGTTCATGCCTTAAGAAATTAATTAAAAGCCCATTGGACTTTAATTAAATTAACATTGGATGTTAATCGGGTTAACTTTAGACCCGTAACGATTAGATTTAGAATATAAGTCGTAAAGGTTCGTTAATAAAGTGTAATATTTAATTTGGAATTAAATAACGGATTAGTATTAAATACGAATTAATTGGATTAATGTTGTAGTTTAATTATAATTCAAGAATTCGTACTTTGAGTACTTATTCGCAAAACGAGTCGGACTCGCGCAAAATCAAATCGTTGTTTGAACATTGGATGGTCATTAATATTCAGATTAATTAATTGGATTATATTGATTGATAACATGCTTGTGTGAATACATGAATGCGATGCATGAATAATGTATATCGGATGGATATTAGATGGGTGGGGCAATTTTGGAAATTGTTCTAATAAATTTAGAATTTTATAATGGACCTGCGTGTCCAGCCTATTACCTCCTTACTCTTTGTATTTATCTTCTCACCTATTCTCCTCAATGTAAATGAGGTTTCTTTAGAAGTGTTATGTAATCGGATAGAAGAAATACTTGTGCTAGCGGGAGAGAGGAAATGGAGAGATTTGTTCTAGGAACTCATGTGTTAAGTATCCATCCGCATATCATTATTACTTTTATTTACTACGCGCCTTATTATGTGTTTAGAATGCATGCTTAAAGGTGTATTGATGATGAGACCTTAACATAGATAATTAATTGGTTGCCAATTACGCGAAAAACCCTCACTACATATTAGCGTTTTTCCTTCCATTGAGTGCTTCTACTCAAGATCCAAGACTGGCACTGGTTTGTTGGCAAAGTCAAGGCCTTTTTCCGTCGCGGATGTGTTTGAATCATGAGAGCTTTGTTCCATATTGGTGTCTTGTCCAAGTTGTGATTTGTTGGCCAAAGTCAAGATCACTTCTTGTCCATCGACATTGATTACGAATCTTTCCAAGGTCAATGAGTTCCGCTTAACTGGGATCACTAAGTTTGTTGTGCCAAAGCCAATGCTTAGTTGATTCTGAGGAAAAAGGTTAGGCAATATATTGGATATATTGGCATATATAAGATATATGTTCGGACTTGGATGTCCACCTACTGGATCTAGGAATTGGATGGGATCCAATTATCTTAGAGATCTACCTAGTTAATTATCATACAATTTGTTGGCCAAAGTCAAGATTGTGTGTTATTTAACGGGATCCTAGCTCACTAGGAAACAAGGTTTCCCGAGTACTCCACAGAGGGTTAGAGGCTCGCCGAAAAATAGTGGGAGGCAAATATTAAATTTGCAATATTCGTTTAGTTACTTGCCATACGCGCTCATTCAATTTTTCGTCATAAATTAATATATATTAGTTGGACTAATATTTAATCATTTTTTATAAAACAGTTGGACTGTATTCAAACTATTTCAATTAATAGTTAATTTTATAATTGGATTATAATAATCAATATAATGAATTTAAACTTTAAATTATAGTTGATTATTATAGTTAGACTATAGTAATCATTATAATAAATAGTACCTAAAATCGTTGATTGGATAGTTGGACTATAGAATCAAGATAAATTGAAAGATTAGTGTTTAAAACATAATCCTGGGTGAAAATGTATTTAAACGACTTTAATTTTCAAATTGGGAATAAAATTTCAGGATAGTCCTGAAAACTAAGAAGTTACTTTATTTGATAAAATAACATCTTAAGCCAAAACAGAAATTAAGCAAATAGTAGAACATGATATTTGGAATATTCATGTGATGATAACTTTAGTGCTTAATCCATTATGCTTGCCAAATAGACTCCTTAATTTCTTAATCAGAACTAAGGATTAGATCCTTATACTATGATATTGAAATTAAAAGATCTTCATAGATCTATTCTTAGATCTTAGAAGTACTAAATTACAATAGTAAACTCTTGGAGAGTTAATGGCTATACTCAATGAGACAAAGCCAAAGTTTGCAATAAGGCAAGAAGCGCAATGGGCGTCTTATTTCGATATTCCAGAAGGCCAAGGCTTGGCCGAAGGCTTCTGGGGTGTGGAAAAAGGGCAAAGGCAAAATCAATATAATTTTCTGGGAAGACAAAGGACATCCCAAACTATCTGCCTAAAACTGTGGCAAACGGGGACACGGAAGCGTGACTGCCGTATGGACAAGGCAGACATGAAGGAATTGAAGACGGGGCAAGGCTCTGACTTCAAATATGTTTGTCATAAATATGTTCGCAACTAGTATTAAAATTGGATTTTAGATACTAAATGTGGTACATAAATATGTACTGGTGTGCAGAATCTGCTGATAAGCAGGATACTGACTTCAGTAGAGATTTATCTGCGAATCGAAAACGGGACAACTTTCGCTGTTTTAACCGTAGAGATACTAAGTTTAGGAACTACCTTTCGGGTGTGTACTTAAATTAGGAAACTGTTATAATGTAACTAGTTTGACTAGAAACATTATCTCTGTATCAGTGTTTAATCCGTTGCGGATATACCTTTATATTCTAGAACACTAAAGTGTTTTATTTATAAAGATGATATTGAGATAATCACATTAGATGTGAATAACAGTATTTATATTTGAATATAAAATATCTCAAACATATAACATGACAAAAAATTAGCTCAAACTGATTTGATCAGAAGAGACTTAAATGTGGCATTGTTGTCTGGGACACAATTAAACAAGACTCGTATATCCATACTTTTGAAGAGTGGATACTAGGACAAATTTGATTCCATTCAAATAAAGTCTACGAATCTAGTTTATTAGGCAAAGTGCCTATAACACTTTTACTTGGTAAAAGTGCAAGTGCCACCGATCTTTTAGCCCTCGTTCATAGTGACGTAAGTGAGCCCATGTCTAGCTAGGCTACAGGTGGATATAATATTTGGGACCTTTACGGATGTGGCATCACGTTATGGTTATGTGTTTCTTTTGAAACACGAATCGGAAACTTTGATAAAATCATAGAGTTTTGACACGAAATAGACAAACAGATCGGCTAAAGTATAAAACCGTCACGGTTAGACCATGATGAAAATACTTAAGCAATAAGTTTCTCAAATACTTGAAAGAGTATAGTATTCTTCAATGAGGGACTCTTCCGGAACACGTCAATTTGACGGTGTGTCCAAACGGAGTAACCAAATTTTGTTGGACATGATAAGGTTAATCATGAGTCGCTCTGAGCTACCATTTCCTTCAACGGATACGCATAAACAGTGCAGAACTTAATTGAATAAGGTTCCATAAAAATCTGTTAGACAGATTTCATATTAGATATGAACAGGAAAGAAACCAGGTTTCTCATTCCTATAGATTTGGGAATGCTAGGCATATGTTTGGATGATACCAAACTAAAAACCAAATCGGATAGTGCCGAATTGTAGGTTATCATAGGGAAACCAAAGTATAGTACTTATAAAATCACAAGAGAAACAATTAATGTTGCTCGCCATGCGATTTTCCTAAAAGGAATACCTATATGTAGTGGTAAGTGGGAGGAAAGTAAAACTCGATGAAAATCGGAGTAAGACTATTCCAGGCACCGATTCCTAATGGAACACAAATAGTTCATCAAGGATGAAACTATACCAATAATCTTCGAATACACAAGAACCACGTAAGTCAGAGAGAGTCAGAAAACAACCTGGGGTATGAGTTTCTGATCTCACCTCATAAAGATGTCAATCTTATTGAGGAATACGGAACTGACTACGTATGAGGAAGAGATACAAGTTCGGTTCGACTCCCTATTATGGCAAAGTGCCATGATATCCGAAATGGATTCCATGTATACCAACTATGTTTAGATACTAGTTGTTGTACCGCAAGGCATAGTTCCTACTGGTACTATATAAGTCTTCAAGGAAGACATACATGGATGGCAACATACCAACGTACTAAGCTAGGCTTGTACCGAAAAGGTATCGTTATCAACATTGTGTCGATTACGACGAAACCTTTTACTTTGTTGCCACGGTAAATCCATTTGGATAATGCTTGCAGATGCTGCATGTTTCATTTATGAAATATGTCAGCTGAACGTCAAAATCGCTTTCCTTAAACGGAAACCTTTTGGAGGATGTTTACACACATCCTGACAGTTTTGTTGTACCGTAACTAGCAAACAAGGTTTGCGGGTTATTCGATCCATGTATGGATTGAAGCAAACATTTGGGTTTTGGAACTATCGTTTTGATGTAATCATAATGATGTATGATTTAATTCAAAATGAATATGATTCTTGTGTATATAAGGAGGTTAGTGGGAGTGCACTGACAATGAATGTCCTATAAAATGATGATATGTCATTTCTTGGAAATGATATTCCATAAATACAATCGGTGAAAGCTTGGCTTTTATGAAAATTCTCCGTAGAATTCTGGGAGAAACAACATTTATTCTAGGAATAAAGATCTACTGGGATAGATCTAAAAGTTGTTGAAACTCTCCGATAACTCGTACATTGAAAAATGTACGCGACTGTGTGTCTCATACGCTTTGAGCATATGAAGTCACAATCAGGCCAATCCAAGTGATGGTCACTGGATTGATGTTAAGAACCCCTTCAGTATCTTAGACGAACTGAGGATGTTGTCTATACTATGGAGAAAGAGAACTTGAAGTGACTGTGATCACCGTTGCAAGTTTCCTAAACAACGACTATATGTCGTAATAACGGTACTATACAGTTTGAATAACGGAACAGTGAGCTGGAAATCTTCCAAGCAAGATACTCTTACCGAATAAACAACAAAAGTGGATTATTGCTGCAGCTGAGGCAGCAATAGTAGTTATTTGGGTCGATTATAAATCTAATTAGATTAGATATAGTTATGTTAGCAGCTGAGCTAGGCTACAGCGCATGCTAAAGAATTAATGGTCTCATCAACGATCCAGATATATACTTCAAATATTCATCTGATTCGTTCGGATCATACATCGTGGCGATGTGATGATCGTATAAATCGCATCAGATGATAATCATGCAAATTCGCTGACGAAAGCATTTTCTCAGCAGAAATTTGAGCGAACCGTACATAGTTCAGGTGTAGGACACTTGAGTGACTGGCTATAGGCCAAGTGGGAGATTGTTGGACAATTATGACCAATAGCGTCACTATTTGTACAGATCATGGTGTTGTTGTACAAATTAACTATGTGACAAAAGAAATACTTTTTATCATTTGTGATTAGATCACCAAGATGTATAAATGATAGAAGGTCCATATGATTAGTTCCGGATTGAGATGATATGAGACAGTATCAATCCGTGAAGGTTTAATAATTAAATATCCATAGTCGTAGTATTATCGAGATTGGACATCGATAATGCGAATAGACTAGTATTACACTTGTGCGCGTTGTGAGGGCATAACATCATAGTTCTCATATATTTAGGTATAAGATACTCATGCAAGTGTATAGGAGGTTGTGTTTACCGATGGTACGGAAACAGCTTCGCTCTGGATAGACCCCTCGAAATTCCATTGGTAGTATGACTATGTGTCTATGGAAGTCCGAATTAGGGTAGGTGTATTTGGTCTTAACCTCAGACTTGTACCGCTAATACTTGCGACAATCAATATACTTTGGTTTTGGTCGTCCAGGGTTTTAACAGGTTCTGTGTACGCCTCTTCTGGGTATATTGAGAATCATAGTGTATTGGGTGTAATGTCGAGATGGAAGTATCACTCCAATCATAGTGGAGATGATGATCACATAGGATACGGAACTGGTTCTCTTATATGCTGCAGCTATCGGGATATTATGACTAGGTCATGTTTATTCGATTATAGAGACTATTTACCAGAGATCCGATATGTGCTTCGTACGGGGCAGACGCATTTCCAGCCCTAGACCTTGCACGTGACATCAGATACTGGATCAAAATACGCAATACTACGTATACTACGCCTGATATAGATCACTTATTCCTGTAAGGATATTTCTGGAGAATTGGGTAGGCATGGCGCTTTGCTAGAAGCCAACATTGTCTTGTAAATCGGTAAAAACGTTGTACTAGGTACGTACGTGTTTAGATAGTCCGACGATCAGATTTACTGCCAACATATCCAGGGATCTCATGGGTCGCTTCCCAAAGATTCACCGATGACGTATGACTCGCACTTTATTAATCTGGGATTAATTAGATGAGAGAGAAAATTAATCTGAGATTAATTACATAGATATTTTATCTGGGATAAAATATTAATTTAAAAGAGAGAACGATTAATTTGGAATTAATCGATAAATAACATATTCGATATATTATACGAAATTGGATTTTGACGTGGAATTGAAATTAGATTTTAATTCGGGCGAACGAGTTAATTTATAATTAATTCGTTAGCGACGTGAATAGTGATTTTGCTAGGCATAATTATTTAATTACGTCGCAACGGAAAATTCGTTAATTCGGAATAGTGATTTCGAATTCAAGTGCGGCCCACAAGTCACATCAAGCGTCAAATCACTAGTCAATCGATTGATGTGATGTCTAGTCACTTTGAGTGATTTGACAACTTGTCATGAGTGATGTGAATAGTGATGGAAGTGGTTGGCTTTAATGCCTTGACTTTTTGTATTTGGAAATTGGTTTTTGTATTTTGATTTTTGGAAAATCTAAAACTAATACACTTAACACATTTTCCTCTCTCTCTCTTACTGATTCACGGTTTGGAACCATTTCCCTCCTTCTCTCCCATTCGGCTTTTGAAGCCATTTTTCTTCTTAATTCTTGCTTGGCCGAGAAAGGAGAAGCCAAAGAGAAAATTGTAGCAATTTTCTTGTGCTAGCACAATTAAGGGTCATCCTAAAGTGATAGGGAAACCAACTTGTGAGCATGGAATCACCAAATAAAGCTTGGAGCTTGGAGCATCAATGGAGGACATCCATGGAGGTTTGCCGAATTTCTTGGAGCTCAAAAACAGTCCATTGCCGTGAACACCATGGAGGGGAGCTTGAAGATTTTCATTGTTCCTCGCATCGCACAATCGATCAATGTAAGTATGTTTCCGCCATATTTCATTGTTGTATTCACATGTGTTTCTTGCTTGATTTGATCCTTGGGACCTTAGAGAAACCCAACACCTCGCGCACTAAAAACATAATTTTTAGGGTTTTTAGATGCTCAATGGCCCCAAGGCTTTATTTTAAATAGATTAGTTCGTCCAAACTCAAGAGATGAGGCTAATACACATCACAAAACATAAAATATTTATTTGTAGAGAGATCCAAGGAGGAAAAATGAAGAGCGACAAGAGGAGACGAAAGCGGTGACGTCCGTAGATGAAGAGATTCAATTCAGGTTTTATCTTCTTGTTTCTTTCTTAGAACTCTAATGATTTCCATTAGATTCATGACTTGTTTTTATTGTTTTTATCTTTAATTATGAACTAACATCTTAATTCTGGAGAATGATGTAACTGATGCTTGAACTTTGTATTGTTTGTTAGTTTTGTTATGAAGTTTTATTCAGTTTATTTATATTCTTTTGAGTTTAATGCTTCTTCATTACTGGTCACAATTTGAGATGGTGCATATTTAGAATTTATCACCCGAGATGGGGATTTTGAATAAGATCTAGAGAATATGACCTACGATTTTATAGAATTCGAGAGAATCTGTAGTGTCTTTGCAGTCGTTAACATAGTCTCACAAGACGTAATAATTTGTTAATTACTAGATTTTTATAGGGATATCGAAATTTGTAGTTGATAATATTTTCACTGTTACTCGAGAGAGGGAGTGAATACTTGAGGATTCTTGACTTATAAACAATACAACTGAACAAGTTAATTGGCATGACAAATACATAGGAGATAGCTAGGTGAAATCAGACTCTGGAATCTTTATCGTATTAGTTCCTCATATCTAAATTTTTTATATTTATCTAGTTAAATCTTTATTATTTGTTTTCTAAATAAAGTTAGGATTATTAATTGTAGTATTTAGTGCGAGTTAACACAATTCCTGTGGGTTCGACACTCTAAACTCATTTATACTAAAACTTGACACCATACACTTGCGGTACGATATAAAATATCATAACATAGGTAACTTTTCAATGATTATGGCTTGAAACGCCTCACAGAGTTTCATCATTTCATCCAATATTTCATGAATGATCAATTGTAGTTCACCTAACTGAGACATTACCGTTCTTGAATCTACCATTTTGTAGTCCAGGAACCTACCCACGATAAATTTCTTTTGCCCGAAATCCTCGGTTTTGTATTTATTTTCGAGAGATCCCTAGAGAATATTCGCATAAATCATTCATTGGTACACATTGTACAGGGTAATGTCAAGTCCTCCCAAGAGGTAGTTCTTGCACAAGAAGTCGCCTGACGACCATGTCTCTTCTCGCAGTTGCTTGGATGTTTCCGTTTCTCCATCCACAGGACCCGAAGGATCTTTGAGGTACTGAGCCAACTGCAGAGTTGTCAGGTAGAATAACATTTTACTCTGCCACTGTTTAAAGTTTGCTCCACCAAACTTTTCCGGTTTTTCTCCATGAGCGATCGGTACTGTGATATTTCTACTAGCCATGTGTAACTGGAAAAGCCAATAGCAGTCAATAAGTCTACAAAAGACAAATTACACAACGATCAAACAAATGATCTTGTTTAAGTGATATACTAAGAATCCACTCATTGTTATATTGGACAGTAGTACCAAATAACACAAGTCTTTAAATTTACGACTAAGGTTTCTTATGATAAGTAAATAAAGGAATATTCTCATAGGACGAGGGGGGTCCGGAGTAACCACTTAAATCCCTTACCACATAGGCTTTATCGCCTTTTTGACAGAATATTCTTTAAACACTTTCTCAATAGAATATCTTAGACATTCAAACTTAATATTACACTTCAATTCACAATACAATATGTGCAGAGTTATATGTGTATTAATCAATCAAGCTTGGATGAAATCACTTGTGTAAGATTACACTTTTAATTTTCAACCAAGTATGCAACACACAATTAAATTTCAACTTTATCATTATGTGTATGCTTGTGATAATTGAACACCCTAATATAACTTAAATCTATACTACCAAGTTTATTGTAATACAATATATGATTTTACTAAGTTGATATTATGACAATATAAATTAATCTAAGTCTTTTTTAATCTAAAAGTGATTCCAGAATTAATTTCGTTAGTGTCACGTTCGTTTCTTCGTTCGAACGAACCTATCCAGTGAGTTCACGTTTGTGTAGCGTTCGTAAACGCGTTCGGACAAAGTGTTCCAGAGAGTTCACATTCGTATAGCGTTCGATAACGCGTTCGAACGAATGTTCCAGAGAGTTTACGTTCATGTTGCGTTTGAAGACGCGTTTGAACGTTCTTTGGCAGAAGACTAACGTTCGAGTTGTGTTTGAATACGCGTTCGAACGTTCTTACGAAAAATCAAAATTTTGCCTACGCGTTCGTCGGGCGTTCGAACGCCCTTGCGTATTTTTCATGCACATAATATATTTTTCCAGAAAAAGGCTATTAATACATGCAAATTCTCATTTAACAACACTAAAGCTAATAAGTTCTTAAAATTATTGTAGAATATGTGCCATTAAATGAAATAAACATGCATCAAAAAAATCTTAAACATCAAAACCAGAACACAACAATGAAATCAAATCTACACAACATATCAATCTTAAACCATAAACCACAAACCTTAGAGAATAGTAAGAAAAACCTGGAAAAATGTTGATGATGATTAAAAATGAAATCCAAGTCGAGATACCTATGTCCTTAAGAACTTATTAGCCTCCGCCTCGGTGCTCTACGGATGCAATGTGGCTAACGTTCTCCCAGGATTCCTTGGATGCTTCTTGTTAAAGGGGCACTCCTTAAACAAGATCCTGAACTAGGACAATGACAGAAACTCTCTTTTACTTAAAAATTACTCTCGTAGACAAATGTATGAGACTGCACTTCTGGATACAATGAACTCAATAGGCCACTTAATATATAGGCATGGAAGGGTGTCATTGAGAGCACCCTTTGGTGTGGGGTGTAACCCTCCCAAGGGTTAAACCCCTCTTCTTATATCCTTTGAGGCTTAGAGTCTCATCTTTCCAAAATAGAGAACATGTCCCTACATGTTTGTGTCTTCCCCATAAGGCACAACCCAAATGACATGACCCTCCAACACATAAACTATATATTTAGAGAATTTACAACAGCCCCAGGGGTAAAAAAGTAATAGGGCTCTTGCCAAGCATGATTGTAATGAGACATAGGGCCAAGGCCCACGGACTGCTTGCCTCCAACCAATAGCGCGAGATGTGTTTCATAAAAGTTCGTTTGAATTAATGGATATGGGGATATTCATAATTAGAACTGGGTTCGGTTCCAGAATTGAACCAAAATTGATTCGGTTATAGTTCTATCTTTTTGGAACCGTAGAATCGAATCGAACGGAAAATTTTTGTTCGGTTACTTATTTTTTAGGAGAAAAAAATAAAAAATAAAAAATTGATTTGGTTCCGATTCCGAACCGAACCTTACCTTAAGATTACGATTATGTGGAACTGTAACCGAACCGTTTGGATTTCGGTTCGGTTCCAGTTTTGGAATCGGAACCGGATGGAACCGTAACCTTACGGTTCCATCCGGTTTGATTCCGGTTCGATTTCGATTCCGAACCGGAACCGTGGCCGGGTCTTATCACAATATACGAGAATTGGATAAAAATTAAGGTTATCTTTTATCTGTAAAAATACTATAAAAAAAAATGTCTCTTAGTTAAAAGTGGACGAAGAAAAAAGAAAGATCACTATTCTTATAGCTCTTTTTCAATAATAAAAATGCTCGTATTTTCTCTGGTAAACGTAGTTCAAAGTGCTAACCACGTAAATTTTCATGTCTATTATTTTTATATAGTTTTTCAGAAATCAAATTTATTATTGACCGGATTTTTATGTCGATAAATATTATCTTCTACTTTATTGCAGCCATAAGTTTTGATCAAGATGTCACATTGCTCTTTTTCACTTGTTGTCAGCCCTTTAGTCCGATTTACGGGATAGAGCTCGACATAAAAATTTAAGAGACCAAAATAATAATAGGTTCAAATTATAAAAAATTTGAAATTTAAAAAAAATAAAAAATAAAAAAAAAAAAAAATCTGTAAGGGACTGGACCCTTTTAGTCTCAGTAACCCTCTTCCCCTGTATACTGGTATTGCCAGTGGTGGAAAAATTTTTAGCCTTTCATCAAAAGACTAATAGCAACTCCAAAAGACTCTTCAAATATTATTTAGTTGTTAAATAAAAGAGCAATATCATAAAGTTGATTTCAAAAGAGACAACTGAGATTCTTCAAATTAAATTTAAGTTCTCAATTTTTCTTGAACGGTGCTAACCTAATAGCTTGAATTTTTTTGTTAAAATTTTTCACTATCACGGTATCAAAAGGATGCAGATATAATAGCAGATAGAATTCTACAAGCAGTTCAAGCAAAAATGTATTAGGGAGAAGACCCTTCAGTATTTCCAATTTCAGTTTCAATTGGGTCAAACAATTATAATACCATTCTCCTTAATGGTATCAAAAACAATCCCGAGCTTACCTTCAATCCGCTCATCTTTTCTGGGCTCATAAGAGATTGCATATACATCAGCATCCTTTGATCGCTCAGCAATTAGCTTCCCTATAACTCGACATGCATTGTGATCGGTAAGAGATGGTAAACTGTTTCTGAGATCTTTCGCATTTGTGGTAGCAACTGATATAACTTTACTTGTCGACCGGTGCATCACTTTGGCATGAATGAATTTCTTAGAAAAGAAAACGTTTAGTAAAAAAGGCCTCATGTACATATCTGTCCTCTGCTTCCACGATTTCCGGTTAGGTCTCTTTTCACGTTCACCCCGAGATCTCCGTGTCCACGCAGCTTGAATAAAATAATCCTAAAAATATTAGGAACTAAAGAATCAGTTACTTGTCTTCCCTAATCAAGTGACGCTAACATTGATCTACAACTTTTCATTGTAAGTGCCAACTAGAATAGGTGGTTTGGTAATATGAACAGAGAATTTCTATTAACAGAATAAAAGAGAAACAACTGAACCAGAGGTCCATCGGGGAATCAAAACAGCCAGGCTAAAAAATCCTGGTATCGTTACCCTGAAATTTTGCCATTACCAAGGACTGGAAAGGCTGTAGTTTACAAAATAGCTTAACTTGTAGTGTTTTTCAAGTCTACAAGCTCAGTAATATTATCTATTTACTTTTGGAGAATGAACTGGCCCTCTCAAATCAACACTACGCGATGTGATTAAGCACTAATGCAAATTCCAATAAAAAAAACAAGTTCCTATTTTCCAATAACCAATCACAAGAATCAAGAAAGAAGGCCTCACATCAAGCTAAATGCAAACGCCAACTAAACGAAACTTCAAGGATGGTATTTCTGGATAATTAAGTCTTCCAAGGAAGAATGACAAAAAAATTAAGCCTAGTGCATGGAGATATATAGTTCCTACTGACGGCAAATTATGAATATATTGCTCAAGGAATTCAATGGGTGACATCAGTCTCTTAAAGATCCAATTCAAATGCCTAAGCCCTATGTTTTCAAACCCACATATAAAACAAATAGCTGATGCTTTTTGTCAGCTTAAAAAGAATATTACAAAAATATTTTAAAAAACCACGGTGATTACAAAATTGATCAACAATACAAGTCTCAGCAAATAAAAATAGAAAAGAGTAATCATGTTTTCTGCCATGTCAAATTTAATGTCCAGGTGAGAAAAACTAAACATGAGGGTTTGATAAGCTCAGGGATCCCAGAAACTTCTTTACTCAAGTGATATAGGCAAGCATACCGGGCAAAGAAGAATAACACAAAGTGGCAAACCCATGGGCGGCCGCCTTGAATTTTATGAGATTCTATGAGAGTTCTTAAGATGAGGCCCTACCGATAAAGAATAAAAAAAAATATACGGATTATACTATACACTAAAAATTCAATTTTTCCAGGGACCCTAATTTGGGGTAAAATTTAGGGGCCAGCCGACCGCCTCTGTCGACTCCTCCCACGACCACATTCAAACCTGCAACATAACAGCGTCTCCTACCATGCCAAAATCCATACATAACTCCCATATTCCCATCTAAGCGCAATTTCAAGAATATAGAACCTTGGCATGAGCTTTCATTTAGGTACCGTTTGGCAGAAAGTATTGATTGATAGTATAAGCTAGTTTATAAGTATTGCAATGAGATAATAAACTAGCTTATAAGCTCATCAAACTCTATAGGGCCATTTGTTTGAGTGTTTGCTAGCGTAAATGCTAGTTAGCGTTAAACGTTCAAACAAACGGAACGCTAGCGCAACCATAAGCTAGAAATCGAAGCGTTTTTGAGCCTTTTAGGGGAATTTATAATTTTGCCCTCCATTAAAATAAATTTGTATGTATTTAATTTTTTAATATGCCGTTATTTGTAATTTCACAACTTATACTCTAGTTTATACTCTATATCTAACCAAACACCCTAAAAGCTTATAAATTAGCTTACCCTCTCAGCACAATACACTCGGCCAAACACACCATATACCACAGGCAGCACAGCGACACTACCAATGCCACTTCATTTAGCTCAGCTTTCTCAAGAATCTCCAAACCAAACAGTTAATGTTACCTTTTTCTAGTACAAGTAACAAATTTAAAAACAAAATTTTTCAATTCAATCAAATTGTATTAACCACAAAATACAAATTCATCCAGCATAAGTTTCCATCAAAATTTTCTTATCAAAACAGAAGCTATTAGAGCGCAAGAAAAGTGCGTACCTTATTATTAGTGGGAGGGCGAGTGATTGAGTTGATGGAGACGTTGATACTGGGAAATGAAGAGATCCATGAGAGTGAAGTGAGTTTATCAGAACGACCTGAGCGAGTTAAACGATTTGACTCAGGGGAAACAAGCAAAGAAGAAGATATTATTATGGAGGCCGCCATTTGTTTTCGAAGCGCCGAGCCGAGTCCGCCTATATAGGCTTTCTTTGGATGAGCGTTTAGATTTTTATTTTTATTTTTATAATAAATATTTTTAATTTTTTTATGCAAAAACAAATAAACCAATAAATTACTAATTTGTTATTTCAAAATTAATCTGAATTTGAAAAAAAAAACGTATATATTTTTCATAAAAACTGATTTAATGAATAAAGTTAGTCATAAAATATAATATATTTTTCAAAGTAGTTAATGGTATTTATTTTTAATGAATTTATCAAGTCATATTTATTCATAATCATATTGTCACATCTCAATATTTCCGGGACGTGACCGACAGGAGACGGTGAAACCATCTCCCTGAGCTTTATAACTTACACATGCACTACATGACTACTCATGACTTATACATGCCTAACACGATATGCACTATTTCTTATGTATTATCTTATTAACATACTATAAATTTACATCATTACACATGTACTGCTCAAAACATATTTATCATAACTTGAATTACATAACTAATGAAATGCGGCTACTTGGCCTAACGTGAAACAACAGTGTGCGTGTATAGACCCTTGACACTGCACCTAACGACCGACCCTAACGATCGCAGTCAGTGTCATCGTCCCCAAGCTCGTCCTCTGCATGCATGAAACCTGCAACACAAAACTGAGAGTGGGGATGATTTAGGTCATTTGAATGACCTAGTGAGTGAACATAAAAATAAAACGTAAAAATAATAACATAATATCATATACATAAATAACTGGAAAATTACATCAAATTTGGATCGTGGACATAAATAAATCGTATACATATACATAAAATTGTATCATGAACCGAACGTGTAACATAACTTAAAACTATAATATAATACATATACGGAAACTATAACCTGACTTGAAAACATGAAACATGACTATAAACATGAAAACACGTGTTGCGAGATTTATCGTACCGTAAATATACGGTGTTAAGTTTTAATAAAAGATAAGTAAAGAGTGTCAAACTCACAGAGATTGTAATCAAAATCTCACTAAATACTATAATTGATAAACTTAACTTTATTTAGAAAGAAATCTAAAATAATCAAAATAAAAACTAAAAACTAAAAACTAAAGGAATCAAGATATTAGAACGTTTGATTAGGAGAAACCAAGATAAGAGAGATTCTAGAGTCTGATTTCACCTAGCTATCCCTTATGAATTTGTTATGCCAATCAATTCTTATTCAGTTGCATTGTTTATAAGTCAAGAATCCTAAATTATTCTAATTCTCCCCCGAGTGCTGAGTGAAAATATTATTAACTACTGACTTCGATATCCCTATAAAAATCTAGTAATCAACAACTCATTACGCTCTGTGAATCTTTGTTAACGACTTCAAAGGGATTATAGATTCTCTCGAACTCTACAAATCTCCTAAGTTATATTCTCTAGATTCTATTCAAAATCCCATCTCCTGAGCAATAGATTCTAAACATGCATCATCTTATTTTGTGGCAGACAAACTAGAATCATTAAACACAAGAAAATATAAATAAACTGAATTAAAACTTTATAATAATCAATTGGCAATTAAAACATAAGTTCAAACATATGCTACATCATCATGTAGAATAGCAGAGTTAGTTCTTGACTAAATATAAAAACAATGAAAGCATGGTCAAGAACATAATGCACATCTGTAACACCCCGCCAGAGGCAGGATGCTACCGGCAGGAGACATGATTAACTCATCTCCATAAACCTCTAAATCTACTGAAAATCTGGCATGATGTATCCTAAAACTAGACAACTATATCTCAGTTCAGCATTAAAACGAACCTGAAATAAACATCATATATCAAAATGGATCTTGGGTCCAAACCAACAAAACAAAATCATCACCTAAGGGCTCCACCCACATCATCTATCAACATTCAAGAGCTCTGTGCCCACCACATCATAAACAATCAAAACAATTACTTATACACACACACACACACACACAACGTGCTCAACATGACAAATAAAGCAATAACAAAATATTTTAAGCTTCTTAAACTTCTTAAACTTCTAAACTTCTCCCAGGACACTTGCGAGGGTGTCTGCCGCTTGGGTGATCCGCGTCTCGAGCATGACTTCCAAAGCTGTCGTGGTTGACCAATCAGGAAGCCAACCTGTAAAACTAGCAAACTGGTTTGGTGTGAGTTTTAAAAACTCAGTAAATAACCATGCTACTATAAACAAACAAGACAAACATATCAACAGATTAATAAAATTAATAGATTGTTACAAGTTCAGATTTACCAACTTTTATTATCCTTTATACTTTACCATGATAAATTTTCAAATCTACATATTCACATATATGTCAATCTATTAGCCAAACATTCAAATCACATAAAGAATCGACCCGAACATCATAAACAAGTCATTTTACATCGAATCCAATTCCATTATATGTGACGCGGAGTCAGACTTATTATACTTATTATGATTAAGCATCTTTGAAATATCATCAAATCGATGAAACAATCACACTTCTTTCAATTCAAAACATACTTCTCGTATATACATGCAAATATAATATCGTAATTCTTATACATATACGTACATTCCATTGCAACTTGGCAAACATGCTTTATAACCTCTTATGTTCTCATTGGTTTCAAATTATCTATTCATTTCACATAAGCATAAACGATACATACATAACACGAGTTCCATCATACACATACACTCAGAAACATTTATGAACCTCAAACAACCAACCACGAAGCACACACAACAACCATTACATCAAAGATCACATCATTCAACAACACATACATATGGCTAGCTTGTTGGACAATTATGACCCATAACATCACTATTTGTACAGAACATGGTGTTGTTGTACAAATTAACTATGTGACATAGGAAATTGCTCTTTTATCATTTGTAATTGGATTACCAAGATACATAAATGATAGAAGTCCTTATGATTAGTTCCGGATTGAGATGATATGAGACAGCATCAATCCACCAAGGTTTAATCATTAAATATCTCTAGTCGTAGTATTATCGAGATTGGACATCGATAATGCGGAATATACTAGTATTGCACTTGTACGCGTTGTGGGAGCATAACTGTAGGACACAGATGTTGGACGACGCTGTTCCGGGCTCGCGGCCCGATTGGGAGTACGGAGTAGCCCACGGGGGAATAAACCGGAGAAATAATATGGAGTCGCCACCCGGTGTGAACCAGGACAAAGATTTAAGGCCGCACTCACCCCTCGCAAGGGAAGACCTCAAACCATTGGGTTCAGAATAGTCCCTTACTTATGCCACTTGTAATGATGTGATTTGTGCAATAATTTAATCGAATCTAGCAACATACATTCCAAAGGGTATTCTATTTCTAAGCTCACATGCATAAGTACAACGGTATGAACGGAAGTTGCATACAACTCCTTCAAGTGAAAGATGATGGTTTGAGCATCCATATCTTCGTGAGCTTTCTGAAGTTCGTCTGACATAGAGCCAATCATTATGCAAACTGCTTTCTCATCATCATCGACGTGTTTCTTCCAAGCATCAAATGTATTTTGGACAGCATCTTCTGCGAGTTCAGGGGGAAATGGTCTTTCAATAACATAGAAAATCTTTTCTTATCGTAAGACAATTTTAAGGTTTCTAAACCAGTCATTGTAGTTGTCCCCTTTCAGCTTATGCTCATCAAGGATGGAACGAAGTGATACTCCGTTTGCCATTTGAATGTTTGTGAAATATTTTAACCGACCTGTTAAGAGAGAATGTTAAAATTAGGAATATGTTTTCATTAATGTTTCATAATAACATGGGCTTTTAATATTATGAAGTTGCTCCCACTCAATTGTTTTAAAATTTTAAGAAAATCACATCAACCCCAATATGTTGGATTTTTATGGGCAAGGATCCCATTATCATCATTTCACAACTCCGACTAGGGCCGGTTGTTATAAAATACGATAATTATGTAGGTTCTCAACCAATTTATGATATAAATCACAATTCCTTGATCATTGGGTTGGGCAATCTAACATGTCATAGCTTATGCTAGTCCTTATGGACACCCAATCTTTGCCACTAAGTTATAAGACCACGCCTAAGGGTCGTTGCAGCTTATGACTTAGAAAAGTCAAACCATTGTCAATAGTACGATTTAGGGACAAATTGGTATTGGTCAGTCTGGTAAAGCCTAGTCCTGCCAATACGGTTTAAGCCCTTTAGGTCTATACTTTACAATGGGAGGCAAATTTTAGACTTAAATTATTATTGAGGATTTTAGTAAGTTTAAGTGAATAACTGTCAAATGGATTCCTCAATTGAAAATTCCCCAGATGGAGGGTGGAGCGAACTCTCTTAAATACCCTTACCTCTTAGGCTCTTATTGCCTTGGTGACAGGAATAAACAATAGATCCTCCAAATTAGTCAAACACTTTAAATATGCTTTAAGGTAAGCTTTGAGTAAATGATTATATAGATGTCTTCACAGCTTTTCCTTTTTGCTATAAAAAGGTAGTGGGTGAAGGAAGACACCAAATCATTATCTAACTCTAGTAATACATTTGGTTAAATTAACTTTAGTTTGAAAAGTTTTATTAACGCCTTGGTCCGACCCCACTTGTATCTTTTATAATGTCTTTTATTATAAACAAGTGATTTATATTTATTAGCCTTAAAGGTAATAAATTTCTAAGTTCATCACGGAATAATTACTTAGCTAAGGGATAAGCAATACACTCTCTATTTCCTTAGAAAGTCTCTAGATGCTTGCACTCTAAAATAATCATGCCAATTCTAATCATACATAGAATCATTAAGCATATGAGTTTTAATATGTTGGAATTATTTTAGACATTAAATAACTTTGATTAATATTTAATTATGATATTGCATTTTATTTTAATCAAATAAATTTACTATTCACATTTTTTACAGATGAGTGAATTTTAAATGCAATTTCACAATTCAAATCTTAACCAAATCATGCAAAACTTATGCCTAAAATTACATTCAGGGTGTTAGCTTTCCAAAGAGCTTTTACACACCCAATTTCGAGTTCAAATGAGAGAGAACTAATCAAAACAAAAACGGCGCACTGATACCAATGTTGGGAAGCGGCCGCGAGTGCGCAGCGGAATATCAAGAAAAATTATGATGCCGCTATCCCTTTGCCCAAGAACCATTTGTTTTGATTATTCTACAAGCCTAGGCATGTTACTATATATTCTAAGCATAAAAAATCAAAAAACATGCAAAGAACATAAACCTAAACATGCTAACTATCATAAGAACTCTAATTAAAATTAAGAAAGAAAAAGACTTGAACCGAATACTCTCCAGTCCTCCCTCCAATCTACAAGCTTTTCTCGAACTCAGCAAGCTCTTCCACGTTCCAAAGAGCCACCCAAGTGTGTGGCCTCCAAATATGCACACACCAAAGCCAAAACTCAACGGCAAAACTACGCCTTGAGTGCACGGGTATTTTGCCTTTGGTGCTAGCCTAGGCAAATACCTCAAAACTTTTAAATCGAGGTTCTTCTAGTCAATTAGACTTAAGGATCCTCAAAATCAGTGGCTTACTCTTAAACTTTAGAGTTGCTCACTTATATAAACCCAAGATATGAAAGGTTTGGTGCAAAAATTTGTAAAGAATTCTTTGGGTTTATATAGGTGCTCCAAAGACAACAAAATTAATTAAGAATCCGATGTGGGTAAATGCTAATTTAATCTTAGCCATTGGATCTTAATTTAGTGGTTTAATGAGATTATAAAACTCTAATAAGAGTTTGGGCCGAATTGGAATTCAATTTCTTTTTTTACTATTTATGTTACTATTCACATAACAATTCACGTTTTTTTTTATTCATTCCAATTCCCAAAGTGCCCCTATCGTCATTCATCAATCCCTAAGCCATTATGGAACCTCATAAATGATCTGTTCAATAATTAAACACATTGAACCATTTATGAACAATTCCTACAACAATCATACATGCTATTAAATTTGTATTGTGCACTGTTAACCATTGATTTCAACTTTGTTATGTGTGACCTTTTGGGTTCCCCTCAAGTTGGACATGAAATGAATTGTGATAATTTAATCGAACATAAATTATCCACTGATCAGATGGTCGTTCGATTTCAATGACCAAGGTTGACATCTAGCAACATGCCAAGGCCCCCAAATGAGAAGGAAAGATATATATGCATTCCGTATGTGATTTACATATGATACGGTCCCTCACCTCACTGTATCCCCACCGTTTGACCTAGGGTATGGGAAGTGTCTACCCATATAGTCAAAGGTATGATGTTGATAGTGTCATGAATCGTGCTAACCCAAGATCTCACATGATTCTTCCGATGCGGCCACAGTCTCAAGCACTGATCACACATATCAACCCGCGAACTGGAATACTACTCTTATAAGAAAATATTATCCGAGAGAGTGGCAATTCTCTGTTGTATCTTTACAAACTTCATGTGTTTTAACAAATGACCCAATCATACCCTTATGACCAGAACTTTTAAACCGGGAAAAGAGAATGTCAATGTTATTTGATCCACACATAAGATTGTAAGGACCTTAAGTCTAAGGACTAGTCATATAATCGATACATGAAAGTTCTCACAGACACATGTGATAAACACTCCATGTGAAAACTTCCGGCTGTCAGTTCGATGGACACGAGCAACTCATGCATCCATGTGATACATCAAGCGGACGGATCTCCGCTAGTAGCCTATGAGATCGGCTACCCCACTTAAGGGCGAATCATATCATCATGCTAGTCTCTCCGCTTTGTGAACGCCCAGATTATTCACAAAACTATGACTAGGAACGTTTAAGAGTAATGATTCTCATAATGCGTGGAAGCCATCATCTTATTACTTCAAGGGCTTTATTACATTGTTTGATGATTCATATAATTTATGTAAGACACGTATAATAAAGATTGCCATTTTATTAATTAATGAAAATATTACAAATACATGTACATATAGCCAATCCACAAGTTTGGTATAGGGCATATCTCTAACAATCATCATATGCCATAAAATCAATTTAGGCCCATTAGGCCCAATTAAATTATTAAAGGCCCAATTATCATATTTTGGACTTAATGGAAATGGTTTAGGCCCAAATATAATCCAAGACTAAAATTTGGCCCAACCAAGCCCATTAGCCCAATTACAACAAATTAAATTAATATATCATTCCAAATTACACATTAATTCAATTGAAGTGTAATTAACACAATTAATTAATTAATTTAGTATTTTCAAAACACTAATTAATCTAATTAATCATACTTAACATATAATTCATGTCCAACACAAATTAAAGCACAATCAATCCATTCCAACATGCTTCACACTCACGGCAATACATGAAATAACACCCAAATTTGATTTCAATCCAATTAAATCAACAATCAATATTCATTTCATGTTTTTAACACATCTAATTGTCAAAATCAAAATTACCATGAGTATTGACTAGGGTTCATATTCGGCCATGGTGGGGGGTTTTTGGGGAAAATTAATCTAATCAATTTTTCATAAAACCAAAGATGCACAAATCCAATTCATCATCATCCAAACACAACCCAACAATCAATTTAGGCAAAAATCAAGCTCCAAGCATAAAATCCCAAATTAAAGTTTATAAACCCTAAACTCAAATCATGCTTAGATCTCGCTCTGATACCATTGTTAGTGTCCTAGACATGCCACAGGATCTCTAAGCGTGATTCGTGTGTGAATAAAATCAAAAATAAATTGCGGAGGACTTACATTGATCGGTTGAGTTCAAAACTTTTAATGGATGTTGAAGCTTCCAAGCTCATAGGTGAGTATCCCTATCACCTTTATTTGACTCCTTTATGTGCTATCAAGAACAAAATTGGAACAAATTTTATCTCCCAAGGAGAAGCAAATTCGCCCAAGAGAGAGGGAAGTAATCGGCCCTTGGAAAGCCAAGGCTATTCGGCCAAGTCTTCAAAAGACAAGGCAGTGGCCAATTCAGCCAAATCAAATAGAAGAAAAAACAAATCAGAGGCCATATGTTTTTTATTCGTCCAATTCAGCCAAGTCTTCTAAAGACAAGGAAGAAGTAATTGTTTTTATTCTTTCGGCATTTATCAAAGAGAGAAGTCAGTGGCCAATTCGGCCATGGAGAGAGCAAAATGAATTAATTTCCAAAATTCATTAAATGTGTTATATTTTTGACTTTTGTGTTGAGTGTTTAAAATAAAATCCAAACATTATTGCCAACCACTTCTATCAATTGTTGACAATTGATGTAAGTCATGGGTCCCACCCATTTAATTCCAAATCTAGTTGGCTTACACAACACTCTTTGGGCTCAGATCCGTTTAATCCGATTAAAAGAATTTTCCGTCGCGACGTAATTAAATCTAATTTAATTAAATAATTATGTCTCGCAAAATTATTATTATAGTCGCGTACGAATTAATTCCAAATTAATTCGTTCGCTAGAATTAAAATCCAATTTAATTCTGCGTTGAAATCCGATTTCATTTAATATATCTAATATATTATTTTAGCCCAATTAAATAAATTAAATAGTAAAATCTAATTTAACTATTCAATTTATTTTACCGATTAATTCCAAATTAATCGCGTTCTCTCTTCTCGACCAATTTAATCCCAGATAAATTCTCGACGCAATTAATCCCAGATTAATTATTTTTCTAATAATTAATCCCAGATTAATTTATTGTCGTAATTAATCCCAGATTAATTTTCTCTCTCTTAATTAATCCCAGATTAATATTGTTCGAGTCAAATATCATCGGTGAATCTTTGAGATGCGACCCAAGAGATCCCTGGATATGTTGGCAATAAATACGGTCATCGAACTATCCGAACACGTGCGTACCCGATACCACGTTTTTAGCGATTTACAAGACATGGTTGGCTTCTAGCAAAGCACCGTGCAACCCAATTCTCCAGAAATATTCTTCTACGGAATACGAGATATTTGTCAGGCGTAACATACATAGTATTGTGCATTACGATCCAGTATCGGATGTCACATGCTAGGCCTAGCGCTGGAGTTGTGTCTGCCCAGTACGAAGCATATATCGGATCACTAGTAACTAGTCTCTTTATAATCGGAAAGTCATGACCTAGTCATACTTCCCCGATGGCTATAGCACTTAGAGTACCAGTTCTGTATCCCTGCATGATCATCATCTCCATATGACTGAAGTGATACTTCCATCTTGACATCACACCAAATACACTATGATTCTCAGTATACCCAGAAGAGGCGTACACAGAACATGTTAAAGCCCTGGACGACCAAAACCAAAGTATACTGATTGTCGCAAGTATTAGCGATGCAACTCTCAGGTTAAGACCAAATATACCTACCCTGATTCGGATTCCCATAGACACATAATAATACTACCAATGGGATTCCGAGGGGTCTATCCAGAGCGAAGCTGTTTCCGTACCATCGGTAAACAAAACCTCCTTTTACACTTGCATGAGTATCCAATACCCAAATATATGAGAACTATACAGTTAAGCTTCCATAACGCGCATAAGTGTAATACTAGTCTATTCCGCATTATCGATGTCCAGTCTCGATAATACTACGACTAGGGATATTTACTGATTAAACCTTTGTGGATTAATAATGTCTCATATCTTATTAATCTGGTACTAATCATATGGACTTTTATCATTTATATATCCAAGTAATCCAATTACAAATGATAAAAGAGCAATTTTCTTTGTCACATAGTTAATTTATACAACAACACTATGTTCTGTACAAATAGTGATGCTATGGGTCATATATGTCCAACAATTCTTGGTTCGCTCCCAGCATCTTATCGCCAATTCGTAATGTATTTCAACATGAATGGGATTATCTGTTCCTACCATGAACTGTATAGGATTCTGATCACAGCGGAAAATGACCTAAGGAAGGGAGTACCGACTCGCCCTCCGAAACCTACTTCACTTTCTATTTCTTCCCAGGCTAGGCCAAAAGGAAAGAAGACGAAAGCGAAGAAGAAGAAAGGTTTCGGTCCTCCACCGTAAGTAAAGATAGCTAAGCCCAAGAGGGCGTCTGAAGACAAATACCATCATTACAGTAAAGTCGGGTATTAGAAAAGCAACTGTCTTGACTACATTGCCTAGATAAGGAGTGAGAGAGCATCTACATCAGGTAAATTTATTTTTCCAGTTATTGATATCTTACTAGCTTGTGAAGCTGTAACATCCAGTTGGATTTTGGATTCTGTTTGTCCTGTTCACATTTGCAATTCGTTGCAGGTGCTGAAGGAAAGTAAGAAGCTGAAGCCTGGAGAGATGCATTTGTGTTTTGGGAGTGGAGACTTTCTGGATGCAGTTGCAGTGGGAGTATGCGAGATCCCCTTGCCGAGTGGGAGCCTTTTGTTAAATGATTGCTACATTGTACCAGGATGTGTAGCAAATATTATATCTCTTTTTGTATTAGATACATAAGGTTATCATGTTAATATTAAGAATTGTTCTTTATATTTATATGATAAACGTAATATTCAGATCCTTTGTTATCCAAATGAGCATAGGCATTTGATATTGCATACTTCTAGAGATATTTTGAATACTAAGATTAATAAACGTATTTTACCTATAGTTAATAATATTGAACTATGGCATATGAGGCTAGGTAATATAGGCGTAAAACGCCTTACCCAATTGGTTAGGAATGGTTTGATACCAGATCTCACCATTGAACCCTATCCAACTTGTGAATCATGTATTCATTGTAAGATGACCAAATCCCCATTTTCTGGTGTTGGACACCGCGCCAATAACTTATTGGAACTCGTATATTTTGATGTGTGGGGTCCACTAAGTCAGATTGCTCACAATGGTTATTCGTACTTCATTACCTTTACTGATGATTTGTCACGGTACGGTTATATCTGTCTGATGAGACATAAATCGAAAACCTTTGAAAATTTCAAAAAGTTCTGTAATGAAGTAGAAAAACAGACTGGTCAATATATTAAATGCCTTCGATGTGGCGAATATATGAGTAGTGAGTTCATGGATTATATGAAGGAGGATGAGATTTTCGCTCAATATACTCCTTCAGGTACTCCACAACACAATGGAGTGTCTGAGAGGAGAAATCAGACTTTATTGGATATAGTATGATCTATATTGAGTTTTACAGATTTGCCTTATTATTTATGGGGCTACTCTATTTTAACAGCTGTACATCTTTTGAATATGTTTCCTTCAAAATTTGTTCCTACGAATCCATATGAGATATGGACCGGTAGGAAACCAAATCTTAATTATGTTAAGGTTTGGGGTTGTCCTGCCTATGTTAGGATGGCTCAGCAAAATAAGCTTTCGCCTCGAGGGCAAAAGTTTAGGTTTGTTGGATATCCTTCGAATACGAAGGGATATTTGTTTTATGATATCGAGCATCGAAATGTGTTCGTAGCTCGCTTCGTAAAATTTCTAGAGGTAGAATTTTTGTCAGAAGGTGGTAATCATAGACAAGTTGAACTTGATGAAGTACAACCTGAAAATAATGAACCAGCGGAGGAACCTGAAGTTCAAGTAGATGAAGAACCTTCAACACACACACTCCGTAGGTCACAAAGGGTATCTAAACCTTCTGAACGCTTGTATTTGATACAAGAAAAGAGTCTCGATGTTCTCTTAGTTGAAGAGACTAACCCTTTTACCTATAGAGAATCGATGTTGGACATCGACTTCGTGAAATGGCAAGATGCCATGAAATCCGAGTTAGACTCAATGCATGAGAATCAAGTTTGGGACTTGGTTCCACTTCCTGAATGAATTGTTCCTATCGGTTGTAAATAGGTTTACAAGAGGAAACACGGGCCTGATGGAAAATTTGAAACCTATAAGACCCGACTGGTAGCAAAAGGTTACATGCAGCGACCTGGCATCGACTACGATGAAACATTTTCGCCAGTAGCAATGCTTAAGTCTATTATGATTTTTCTTTCTATAGCTGCTTATCATGATTACGATTGGCAAATGGATGTCAAAACGGCTTTTCTAAATGGATTTCTTGATGAAGAAATCTATATGGAATAGTCGGAGGGTTTTGCATCCAGCGAGAACTCGGGTATGGTATGTAAGTTGGAATCTTCGATTCGACGAGATTATTAGATTGTCTAATTTTCTAAAGAATTCGGAAGAATCCTGTGTGTATAAGAATGCCAGTGGGAGCATGGTGGTATTTTTAGTCCTCTAAAGCTTACCTCTGTAAGAATTTATCCATGAAGGACCTATGAGAAGCTTCCTATGTTTTAGGCAAAAAAAACTCTATAGAGATAGATAAAGGAAGATGATTGGGTTATCCCAATCAACGTACATAGATAAGATCTTGGAACGGTATAATTTTGGTAACTGTAAGACAAAAAATATACCGTTCAGACATGAGATTCATCTTTCAAAGAAGATGTGCCCGAAAACAGAAGATGAGAAGGTTAGAATATCTAACTGACCGGCGTAAACACACGCATATAACGTAAGCGCACGTATCGTTCAAGTAGTATAAAAATATCGATCCCACGAGGACTTAATATCTAAACTATTAATTTTATGAGGTCAAATGATTACTAGTATCTAACAGGTTGTTTGATTTATTTGAAATGGTGACGATTCTAAATTTAAAAACAAGTAAATAAAATAGTTCGAAAATAGGTTTTAAGAAAATTCAATATTAAAAACTATCTAGGTTGTGAATCTTTCCAATATTATTTAAAGATGAAGTGATTATCTTATAGTTGGGTAATATATTGATTTATTAACCTGGAACACTAAATTATGTGAAAGCCTCTGTCGATGGTCAGACACAAATACCCAGTTCAAACCAATTGAACCATATGTCTATGTCAACCAAATTATCGGATTCATTAAGATCAAGTTCCAATTATAGATACCCCCACCCGACAGGTATATGTCTATCATGTAAGGAAATTTATTAAAGGGTTATATATCCTCAAGGAAGATCGTGGGCTATTGAATCTAAGGTCTCAAACCTAAAATCCCTATGTCTAGTTCATTTTAAGTTTACCTAATCAATTTTATTAATGGCCAGTTAATAAAAAGCATTAAGATTAAGACTCAATAAATAAATCTTTATATTACCTAAACTATAATCTACCCTTATAAACCGGTGATATTGAAATTCATCACAACCCTAGATAACTAACTTAGTTATGACACATGGCTAGGGCTAGTAAAAACTTAAAAGTAAAAGCCATAAAGTAAAAATGCGAAATAGTAAATGCGGTAAAGTAAATACTGAAAAGTAAATTACAATAAAATAAAATGCTAAGGTAAAAGGAATTACTCTTACTATTTACTATTTTAGATATCTCCCATAAAATAATATATAAACTTATGATAACATTACCAACCAGCCATATAGGCGGTAACCTCATTAATTCAAATTAAGTCCGACCAGCTATAAGGGCGGTATGATTTGTCCATGAACCTGCCATATAGGCGGTAAGAAACTTTAATTGCCAACCAGCCATATAGGCGGTATCCTTGATTAGTCAGGTTTAAAGCAATTTAAATTTAATAGCCAACCGACCAATATGGCGGTATCCTTATTAAGTCAAATTTTAAATAGTAAATATATTATATTTAAAGGAGATTAATCTAAATAGTAACAGTAAAAGAATTACTTTTCACCTTAGCAAGAAGAAGTTACCTCATCATGGTTGAATAGTAAAACTGAAACAGTAAAAACAAGAAAAATTACTATTACTATTACTATTACAAAAAGTAATTACTATTACATAATGTAATTAAAAATTAATTACAAAACTTAAATTAAAAGAAATTAGAGAGAGAAACTCCCAATTTACATCAAAGAAATGAGAGAGAACGGTACAACTAAAACTGAAATCTCGAACTCAATTTATAGGCAAATTTTGAGTCTGGCGTCGCGACGCTGGCTCTGTTGACTTGTTCCACGCGGTTTGACTTTGACTGTTGACGCGGATTTCGTCGGCCCAATAAGAATTCAACACGTGGCACGCGGTAGATTCAGTTCAATGAAAAGATGACACGTGGCAGAAGAAGATTCGCCGATGATTCAGTCCAATAAGAAGATGACACGTATCACGCGGAGTGTCGGCACCATAGGCTTGTGACACGTGTCCTGGCGCATGTTAGCGGATCCTCTGTGATGGTGACACGTGGCACGGCGCACGTTAGAAAAGTCAAAACTTCTCAAATTCTAACCCGTTGACCCAGCGCACGTTAGCAGCTTTGGTGCATGTTAGGCGTTGCGACGCCAAGGACTTTCGCGTCGCGACGAGCCCAAATTACCATTTTGCCCTTTTTGCAGATTTTCACTGTTTTGCTCTAAATCACCTCCAGAATGTCCTGAAACTTTATTTATCTATAAAATAACACAAAACATATCAAAATATTCACAAAACTCAAGAAACTATACAAAATATTATGTTAAATGAGTGGGAAATAGTGATAGATTTATCACTCATCACACCCCCAAACCTAACATTTTGCTAGTCCTCGAGCAAAACATAAAATAAAATAACATAAATAACATTTAAAATTAAATTTAACTAAGCCACTTTCGTAGGGATCACGGTTGCATTTAGTGTATGCAACAAGCCTTTAAACCTCTAGGTGTCCCTAGTGGACGAGTTGTAGTCTCGTGAGGGTTTACAGCAATGATACCCACAAACATTTTACAAAAGTAAAAAGAAAGTAAAACTAATGCACACAAAAGCAAAAAGACAAGCGAAAAGAGAATAAAGAAGTTAGTGACTAATCAGGTGAAACTTCTACTCCAAGTTACTAGTTGTTTTCTTTCTTTCTAAATTACTGAATAAGTAAATTCTCCGATTATATTTACCATTCTCCATATACACAGCTAACAAAATATTAAAAAACTCATTTTTGCCCACAACAGTCACAAGTGCAGTTGATAAGAGAATATTATTTTTGTCCTAAAGTTCTATCAGATTTCACACCTTTTGTAGCAATGGAATAATTTTTCGGATTTTTCTGATTTTTTTCTTTGATTTTTTTTTCTATTTTTTATTTATATACAATATCTTCCATCTCTGTAGCGAGCTTTGGGCCAGTGACTCCCAAACCAGTTGGCTTTAGGGCACTAGGTGTTAAGACACCCCTACGGACTTAATTACTCAGACTTCAGAATATATATTTATTCCGCAACATCTCTGATCCATGTAGTGAGCTTTGGGCCAGTGACTCCCAAACCAGTTGGTTTTAGGGCACTAGGTGTTAAAACACCCTTACAAACTTAATAACTCGGATCTCGAACATTTTTTTTTACTCCATTGTTTTTTTGAGATGCTTCCTCCAATTAAACTAGAGCACTGAATATTACAAACTTTTCAATCTTAGCTCATGTCCGTATGTTACTATGCATGTTAATAATATCTGCTAACTGAGCATAAAAAGATCCATTTTAGTCCGTTTTATGGAGAATTTACAAATTAAATAATTCAAAATGAAATAAAAAAAAAAACTAACTTGTTCCGAAAAAATGGGTTGAGATACGTCTCAGGAGTGGAAACTCCTTACTCAGCTATCTTTTACCAATTTCACCTTTTTAGTCAAAATAAAAACACAAAAATGCAAAATATTTTTGTAATTTTTGAAAAAATTTTAATTTTTTTGTATTTTTCGAAAAAATTTGGACTAAAAATAAAAACAACACACAAAAAAAAAAACAAGGTACTGATCAACTAATTCCCTCCCCCAAACCTAAATGAGACATTGTCCCCAATGTCTTAAACAGTAGAAGAAGAGTTTAGAAAATAATACCTGGTTAGCTAAAATTCTACAAGAAATTAAAGGTTAAGATCCAGATTAACACGACGCCTCTTACGAAGATCGTCCTCAGACCAATTTATCTTTGAAAGGATAGGGTCAACTTGTGGTTCATAGGCTAAGAGTTGGTCTATTAGATCTGGAGCAGTTCTGGCAGTAAAGAGGAGTTCTTTTAAAGGTTTTGACACGAACCCATTTCTCCGGGCATCATCAAGAAACACATAAAGAAAATTATAAAATCCATCAACGTTGTACAGCCCAATTGGTTTCTGGTGTATGTTCAGGTTCGCCCAAGATAGCACAAAATTTCCTCCAGTGTACCCAAGCCACCTGGCAAAGCAATAAAAGCATCAGCACGGTTAATCATTTCTCCCAGTCGTTCAGACATACCTGGCACGATTAGTTCCTCTCCGTTTGATGGTTCAATAAGATTTGCCCTGCCAAGGGTTTTGGGATGATTCCCAAAATGTTACTGCCTCCTTCTTGTACTGCCTTTGAAACGATCCCCATAAGTCCAAGATTGGCCCCGCCATATATTAAGTGCATATTTCTTGCAGCTAAGACTCGACCCAATTCTTGTGCTGCTTCTACGTATTGTGGTTTAGTACCAACACTACTACCGCAAAACACACAGATGTTTTCAACTCGTCTTCTTGAAGTGGCTTCCATGTTTTTTATGTATTTCTTTCTCAAATATGGATGCCTTCAAAAGTGCAATGACGGGCTGAATTTATAGTACCTGAAAAAGGTGAGTAAAAATAGCACAAGTATCTTCCAGAGGACGAATAGTAGCGAAATAATATCGTGATAGTCAAATGGTCTGGATCTTGTCGGAAAAAACAAAAGAAAAACAACAAAACAAATCACAATTATTAAGAAAAGACATAGAGATATAATATTCATAAGAAAAGTAACGGCTTGATTGACGTCTATGCGTCAGGGACAAGCTTCCCATCCAATTTTCTTATAAATTGGCAAACATGGTCTTTTTGAGTCAGATTCCCGAGACTTAACAGTTGTCTTTCCTTTTGGAATTGTGCATATAACATGCGAATTTCATGATACACACATCCACTGGGATGCGTCTCAAAAGTTTTAGATATGTCATCCAAAGACTTCTTACTCAAGCCATCCCTAATGAAATTAATCTTATCTTCGCGGTTATCAGACATCATTCCTCAAGAACGACAATGAGTATTAAAAAACATACGAGCACATTTATAACAAACACACATTCTTTTGGCTCTTCTCTTTTTAGCATATGTGCTCTTTCCTAAACCAGGCAAATGTGAAATAAAAGAGTCAAAAGACTCACCTGCCAATCGGACCCGTGCTTCAATAATCCAACGAATGTCAGTAGGAATACCTTTGATCATCAGTAGTCTCATCCGTTCTAAGCGAGCTTTGTAAACTTTCATCAGAGATTTTTGAGGGAGAGAAGGAAATTACTTGTGAAGATTTGTGAGAGCTTCTTCCATCTTGAAATGTCTTAATCTGCAAAAATTAAATACACAAAATTGAATTACACCAAATCACAATATATACAAAAATTTGCATGGGTTGCCTCCCTGCGAGCGCTAAGTTTAGAGTCGTTAGCTAGACTTTACTTCTCGATCGTTAGGCTGGATCTGAAAGTGTGACACTTTCTTTTTGTCGCTCAAATGATTCTCCCCGGTAGTGCTCAACACGCTTGTTTTTAACCTTGAAAGTTTTGTTGGATTCAGGATCATGTATTTCAACGGCTCTATCTGGTAAAACTTTGGTGATCATAAATGGACCTGACCACCGTGATTTTGGCTTCCAAGGGAAGAATTTCACCTTTGATTAGTTTAACAATACCTTCTGCACTGGTTCCAGTTGTATGCGCACTAACTTCTCATCATGTCTTTTCTTGCCCTTTTCTTTGTACAATTTGGCATCCTCAAAAGGCTGATTGTGAAATTCCTCCAATTCGTTGAGCTGGTGGATCTTTTTCTCTTCTGTTGCTTGTAGTGCAAGAATTGGCTCTTTCAATGCAAAAGATGTTTTATCTTTAGGCTCCACAGGCAATTGACATGTTTTAAGTTTGTGAGTAGAACTTTGCATTGCATTGGAGTTCTGAATGGTACTGTGTATCACATCAAGTCTGAAACATTCCTCATTCTTTTCATCATCTGGGGAATTTATGGCCTTGAAAACATTGAATGTTACTTCTTGGTCCTGTACCCTCATGGTTAATTCTCCTTTTTGTACATCAATAATGGTTCGACCTCTAGCCAAGAATGGTCTCCTGAGGATGATTGGCACGTCTGCGTCTTCCTTTATATCAAGGACAATAAAATCTGCTGGGAAAATGAATTTGTCAACCTTGACCAGCACATCCTCAACTACGCCTCTTGGAAATACGAGCGTTCTATCAGCAAGTTGTAGAGAGACTAAAGTGGGCATTGATTCTCCAATCTGCAGTTTCCTGAAAATAGAAAAAGGCATCAAATTAACACTTGCACCTAAATCACATAAAGCCTTACCAAAGTTATGTTCTCCTATGACGCAAGGAATGGTGAAACTGCCAGGATCTTTCAACTTCGGGGGAAGTTTCCTCTGAATGATGGCACTGTATTCTTCTGTCAATGCTACTGTCTCGTAATCTCCCAATCTCCGTTTTCGTGAAAGAATATATTTCATGAATTTTACATAGCTGGGCATTTGTTCCAAGGCTTCTGCAAATGGAATGTTGATGTGTAGTTTTTTGAACACCTCCAGGAAATGGGCAAACTGCTTGTCCAGTTTGTTTTTCTGAAGACGCTGAGGAAAAGGTGGAGGTGGAGTGGTCTGTTCTTTTTCCTTTGCTTCTTTTTCCTTCATCTGTTTCCTTATTTCTTTTGTAACTTCCTCAACAGTTGTTTTGGCTCCAACATCTTTGTTGATTTCAGTACCGCTTTTTAACATGATGGCATGACATTGCTCATTTCCCATGTTCCTTGGATTTGGCTCTGTGTTGCTAGGAAGATTACCTGGTGGTCTGTAACTCTGAGCATTGGCCAGTTGTCCAATTTGATTCTCCAGTGCTTTAATAGAAGCTGATTGGCTCTGAATCACAATATCGTACTTTTTTAACTGAGCCATCACTTCTGCTATTCCTGGTTCATTTACTTGCTCCTGATCTTTGTTCTGTTGCTGGAATCTAGGTGGTGGATAGTTCTACTGTTGGCCTGAATTGTTGCTCCATGAAAAATTAGGATGATTCCTCCACCCTGGGTTGTAGGTGTTGGAATATGGATTGTTCCCCTGTCTGTTGAAATTGTTGACAAAATTCACCGTTTCTTCAAGTCGGTTCGACTCTGGTGCTCCTCCATATGGTGAACTTGTGGATCCAGTGGTAAGAGTCTCCATAAATTTGCATATCTGATCCAGCTTGGCGTTGACTGCTGTATTGGCTCCACTTTCATAAATTCCTGCAATTCTTTGGATCATGCTCCTTTCTGTTGGCCACAAGGAATTGTTGTTGGCCATTTCTTCGATGATTTCTCAGGCTTGATCTTCTCCTTTCGCCATTAAAGCTCCTCCACCAGCATCATCGATTGTGGTTCTCATTATTCCAGAAAGTCCATTATAGAATGTTTGGACTTGAAGTCATTTTGGAATCTCATGGTGAGGACATTTCCGGAGCAAATCTATGTTCCTTTCCCAAGCTTCGTAAAGAGTTTCTGAATCTTGTTGTACAAAGGATGTGATGTCATTCCTCAGTTTTCCAGTTCTGGCTGGTAGAAAGTACATTGCAAGAAATTTGGTGGCTAAAGTGTTCCAAGTTGTGATAGAATCTGCTGGTAGTGAATGTAGCCAAGCTTTAGCTCTGTCCTTCAAGAAGTATGGGAAAACACGCAATCTCACTGCTTCTTCAGCTTCTCGGTTGTAATTGAAAGTGCTACAAACTTCCAGGAAGTTACAGATGTTGGCATTAGGATCTTCAGTTGCAATCCCCCCAAACTGAACTAACTGCTGAATCATCTGAATGCATGTTTTGATGTCACCTGCATTTGCTGGTAAGGGAGGAAGTACAATACAAGAAATGAGTCTGTCAACCACCGGAATGGTTCTGTCTCGAATGGGAATTGGTGGTGCAACCTCCAAAGGTTCAGGTTCCATGTTGACTAAAGCTTCTTGGCCTTCTCGCCTTTCCCTTCTCAACTGTCTGATGGTTCTTTCAATTTCCGGGTCAAGCGGTCGAAGTTCAAAGCTTCTAGTTCGTCTCATGAAGTTTCTGAGAACCTGAAACACAAGAAAACAACAACAATAAGTAAAAAGAAATTAGATACAAGTAAATGTATCTAACCTTAAAACTAATAGTGAAAGATAAATAAGTCCTCGGCAACGGCGCCAAAAACTTGACCGTCGTAAACACACGCGTATAACGCAAGGGCACGTATCGTTCAAGTAGTATAAAATATCGATCCCACGAGGACTTAATATCTAAACTATTAATTTTATGAGGTCAAATGATTACTAGTATCTAACAGGTTTTTGATTGATTTGAAATGGTGACGATTCTAAATTTAAAAACAAGTAAATAAAATTGTTCGAAAGTAGGTTTTAAGAAAATTCAATAGTAAAAACTATCTAGGGTTGTGAATCTTTCCAATATTATTTAAAGATGAAGTGATTATCTTATAGTTGGGTAATATATTGATTTATTAACCTGGAACACTAAATTATGTGAAAGCCTCTGTCGATGGTCAGACACAAATACCCAGTTTAACCCAATTGAACCATATGTCTATGTCAACCAAATTATCTGGATTCATTAAGATCAAGTTCCAATTATGGATACCCCCGCCCGACAGGTATATGTCTATCATGTAAGGAAATCTATTAAAGGGTTATTTATCCTCAAGGAAGATCGTGGGCTATTGAATCTAAGGTCTCAAACCTAAAATCCCTATGTCTAGTTCATTTTAAGTTTACCTAATCAATTTTATTAATGGCCAGTTAATAAAAACAATTAAGATTAAGACTCAATAAATAAATCTTTATATTACCCAAACTATAATCTAACCCTTATAAACCGGTGATATTGAAATTCATCACAACCCTAGATAACTAACTTAGTTATGACACATGGCTAGGGCTAGTAAAAACTTAAAAGTAAAAGCCATAAAGTAAAAATACGAAATAGTAATGCGGTAAAGTAAAAATACTGAAAAGTAATTACAATAAAATAAAATGCTAAGGTAAAAGGAATTACTTTTACTATTTATTATTTTAGATATCTCCCATAAAATATATAAACTTATGATAACATTACCAACCAGCCATATATGCGGTAACCTGATTAATTCAAATTAAGTCCGACCAGCCATAAAGGCGGTATGATATGTCCATGAACCTCCATATAGGCGGTAAGAAAATTTAATTGCCAACCAGCCATTTAGGCAGTATCCTTGATTAGTCAGGTTTAAACCAATTTAAATTTAATAGCCAACCGACCAATATGGCGGTATCCTTATTAAGTCAAATTTTAAATAGTAAATATATTATATTTAAGGGAGATTAATCTAAATAGTAACAGTAAAAGAATTACCTTTCACCTTAGCAAGAAAAAGTTACCTCATCATGGTTGAATAGTAAAACTGAAACAGTAAAAACAAGATAAATTACTATTACTATTACAAAAAGTAATTACTATTACAGAATGTAATTAAAAATTAATTACAAAACTTAAATTAAAAGAAACTAGAGAGAGAAACTCCATATTTACATCAAAGAAATGAGAGAGAATGGTACAACTAAAACTGAAATCTCGAACTCAATTTATAGGCAAATTTTGAGTCTGGCATCGCGACGCCAAATTCCTTCTTGCGTCGCGACGCTGGCTCTGTTGACTTGGTCTACACGGTTTGACTTTGACTGTTGACGCGGATTTCGTCGGCCTAATAAGAATTCAACACGTGGCACGCGGTAGATTCGGTTCAATGAGAAGATTACACGTGGCAGAAGAAGATTCGCCGATGATTCGGTCCAATGAGAAGATGACATGTGTCACGCGGAGTGTCGGCACCATAGGCTTGTGACACGTGTCCTGGCGCATGTTAGCGGATCCTCTGTGATGGTGACACGTGGCACGGCGCACGTTAGAAAAGTCAAAACTTCTCAAATTCTAACCCGTTGACCCGGTGCACGTTAGCAGCTTTGGTGCATGTTAGGCGTCGCGATGCCAAGGACTTTCGCGTCGCGACGCGCCCAAATTACCATTTTGCCCTTTTTGCCAATTTTCACTGTTTTGCTCCAAATCACCTCCAGAATGTCTTGAAACTTTATTTATCTACAAAATAACACAAAACACATCAAAATATTCACAAAACTCAAGAAACTATACAAAATATTAGGTTAAATGAGTGGGAAATATTGATAGATTTATCACTCATCCCTAACCAACCTTATGCTTCATGTTTGGGTAGCATAATGTATGTCATGTTATGTACTAGGCCTAATATCAGTTTCACTGTTAACGTAACCAGTAGATATCAGTCCAATCCAGGCAATAACCATTGGATGGCCATTAAACATATCCTGAAGTATCTTAAAGTTACTAAGGATAAGTTGATTATATATGGAGGAAGTGAACTACAAGTTAATGGGTATATGGATTCTGAATTCTAATCGGATCCCGATGATAGAAAGTCTACATCTGGATTCATCTTTACCTTTAATGGAGGTGCAGTTTGCTGGAAGAGTTCCAAACAGGGGTCAACAATAGATTCCACCACAGAGGCAGAATACATTACATCTTCTGAAGCAGCAAAGGAAGCTGTATGGATTATGAACTTTATCATAGAATTAGGAGTGGTCCCAAGTATCAAGAATGTGATTCCGTTATATTGTGATAATATTGGATCCATTGCGCAAGCAAAGGAACCGAGGGCGCATCAGAAGTCGAAGCATGTGGAACGCAAGTACCACATCATTCGAGAGATTATGTCACGATGGGATATTATCGTATGCAAAGTACCGAGTGAAGATAATGTAGCAGACCCACTTACGAAGGCCATACCTCCAAAGTTATTTGATAAACATGTGGAGTCGATGGGTATTAGATATAATTGATATTGGCACTAGAGCAAGTTGGAAATTTTGTTAGGATTGGTGCTCAGAGCGCCAATTCCCTATTGTATTTCCTTGTAAATACTTTTGTAAATGTTTTATTATGAATTTTTCTGTGATATAATATATCTCATCATATGGTAAAGACGTAATTGACCTTAGAATGATTAGTTATGATACAGTTGCAAAAGCGTCGCAACTGACATTGAGTTGTACTATGATATTGTCATTTTTAGACTGTTCCTGGTCAAGGTTTACACTACTTGGTCAGTAAAGTAAACTCGTTGAGACCAGTACATGTCGTATACTGGAATATTGGATTCCAATGGTTTCTTAATGAACCATCAGTCTTGGAGACTCGTATAGATGTATAGGTGTTTATAGCGGATAAACACTGAACGAATCACATAATATTCTTAATGGATGGTACACCAACGTCAATAAGAATCTTCTCGGGTTGAGTAGCATAAGTGATTCTTCGACTTGAGATACCACTGTAGATATATGAGACATCCTCCACACTTAGATGGCAGTCACGTCACTGATCTATTTAGATCAAACCTCCGCATGTTTGTTGGGTATGGATAGATCCTCTGGATATCTTGTGTGTGTCAAGATAGGATCCATCAGTTCAATGTACAGAGCATAGGTAGTCCATATATGATTAGCAATCAGATAAAAACCATGGCCCATGGTACGCTTTAGAAGTGAGTTATAAGTGTTCTTTTAGAGATTACTAATAGAGACGTCGACATGATTGTCCCTATAGAGATTTGACGTTTACATCTATATCTCTGGATATATCCGGACACCTGTGACGGAGGAATTAAACATATGCCATGACCTCGACCTGTATGATTCAGTGAGTTTATCCGTGGTCATCATAATTTACGGGTGGGTTAATTATGGACATGAAATTGGATTCCGTGACGGATATGTCTGAATCTAGAGAGTCTCACCTATGAAATATACTCGTAGAGCACTAGCACAACTTTTCTGAATAATACTGATTATTTATAAGTCGTTTAACGATTAAACGAAAGATACATGCAAAATGACCTAGTGGTCATTTCTTAATTAATGTGTATTTGTATTTAAAGAATGATTTTATTAAATACACATAATTAAATGTCAAATTTTGATATTTGACATATATCATAAATATATATGTATTTGAATATTTAAAGTAAATATAATACATATATTTAAAATATTTTATTTATATTTAAATAATTATTTAATTATTTAATTGTTAAATAATTAAAGTAATTAAAATATAAATATCTTAAGTTATGATTACTTTAGGAAGTGATTTTATTGTTTAGTTTGACTTGTTATAAATCATTAAATGTTATAATGATTAAATACAACAAGTGGATTAATAAATTAAATGAAACAAAAAATATCTAGATATTATTTTTTTGCTTCTCAAATTTGGCCAAGGCTATTTTTGGAGAGTATAAATTATTTTGTTTCATTTTCTATTCATTAGGTTAAGCCACCAAATATTACAAAGTGAGTTTGAGAGAAAAAGTTTGAAGAACAAAAGAAAAACTTGAAAAACTTGGATTGTTGTAACTATTTCTTAAAATTTTTTCAATTAGTAAATTGTTTCTATGATACTAGACTTCAACTTGTGTTGCATAGAATTTTCACTACTCTTTAAGTTTGTAGTTAAATGGTTGAAAACTTATTTGAAATATGCTTGGGATGGAGTTAGGCGCGGCGGAAGCGTAGCTATCGGGCAAAATCGACTTTTAAAACTTTTATCAGTCCAGATAAATAATCGATATCGTATACATATTATAAATTTGTATTTTGCCCTAATCATTCATGACATTCATAGGTATCATAATTTCATCAAATTATGATTTTACCCCTAATGCGTCTTTATGAAAAATTCTCAAAACGCTTCCGGAACAATTCCGAAAAAATCTAGAAATTTTTCCTACGTATTATTGTACATCCAATTTCATCCACAACATCTCAAATTTTCAAATCAAGCCGAAATTGAATTAATTACAAATTAGTCAAATTAATTCTCAAATTAATTCAATTTCTATCCATTACCAAATCCAATCTGATCAATCCAAAGAGTCCCACCATAAAGTTACTCTAAAACAATTCTAGGTCACTTATGAGTGGCTAATATAACTCTAGAATGGCAATATAAGTATCCAATACCCTAATTAGGTCAATTACATTAATTGCCCTAATTTATTTACACATACAACCCTAATATAATCAATTGGCTTTTCTCACAAACAAAACTCATCAAACAAGCATAAACCCTAACTACATCATATGTAAATCAATTGGAACAAATTGAAACAATTTTCAACACAAGAAGTTAGGAATCACCTTAACTCCTTCACTGTCCATAGTTTAAGCTCCAATCGAAGTTGCTTATGCTTCCAATTTGTTATTTTTGTCCATCCAAGAGAAAAACCCCAAATTGATTTATTTGAAACCATTTCAAAACAAGCCAAAAAGACAGCCCCTAATGGCCGAATAGCCATTTTGATCTCCAGCAAATGGCCGAAAGCTTTCTCTCTCAAAGATGGCCAAATGGCCTGTACGCCATTTAGTTCCATTTCACAAAATGGACAGTTGTCCTCCTTTCTTAAAGAACATGGCCGAATGGCCATTAAACTCCATTTCACTAAAATGGCCAGATGGCCTGCTTGCTAAAGAAATTGAAAAAAGGAAACAATTTGCCTTTTAATTTCTTTTGGTCGAATGACCTGGTAGTTCTCAATTTCACAAAGAAGACAGAAGCAAAATTGAAAAATGAAAAACAATTTTTCATTTCTTTTTGTTCTGTCGAAAAAAGGACAATAAAAGGGAGGGGTAATTATATTATTAATCTCTACAATCTTGACACATGTCCATAATTTATGACTAACATTTAGCCAAAATTTAGTAGTTATCTAAATTGAATATTCCATCTTTTAGAAACCAAATTAATTAATCAACCTTTAACTAATTAATATTAAGTGGTACATGTGTCAAAATCCTTATGTATATCTAATCAAATTTTATATCAAATACAAAAATATATTAGATATAAAAATACCCCGACATGTGTAATGTTACGAATAATCAAATTATTCATAATTAATTGCCCATGTGCTCTACGAGTTTACTTCATATTGTGGGACTCTCTAAGTTTAGGTTTATCCGTCACGGAATCCAATTTCGTGTCCATAATTCACCCACTCATGAATTATGATGACCACGGATAATCTCGCTAAACTATGCAAGTCGAGGTCATTGCATACGTATAATCCTTGTGTCACAGGCTATCCATATTATGCATGGGATATAGATAAAAACGTCAAATCCTTTCGGTATAATATAGTTGACTTTATATTTATGATCTCTAAATAACACTCGAAACTGATTTCCGAAGTTATACCACGGCCATGAATTTACTAGATCGCAAACACGTGCAGGATGCCTATGCCATGTACACAGGACTGAAGGATTCTATCTTGATACGCACATGATATCATGAGCATCAGTCCACACCCAATGAATAGGCGGAGGTCTGATCTAAATAGATCGGTGACGTGACTACCATCAAAGTGTGGAGGATAACTCATATATCCACAGTGATATCTCAAGTCAAATGACCACTATGCTCGCTTAACTCGAAAAGATTCCTATTGACGTTAGTGTACCATCTATTAGGAAATCTTCAATGAGTCATTCAATGTCTATCAAATAAACACATACATGTCTATACGAGTCTCCCGAGACTCATGGATCATTGGGATAGACCATCGGACCAAGTCACGATATACGACATGTACTGGTCTCAGCGGATTTTACTAACCAACCTGTGTTAGTAAATCTTGACCAGGAACTTTATTTAAGGATATACATCTTATAGTGCGCTTCCCAATGTTAATTACAAACTATGTTGTAACTGCGCACTACATTGTAAATCCTAAGGTCTTTGTCTAATATACACGTATCACTAAACCAGATTTAGTTTCAATCTAATCGTAATTAGATCGAATATGTGTATAAAAGACGAGAGATGCTACCATTAAATAAGTAATATTATGGAAAATGGAATTGCTCGTATTCATGAATCGGACATAAATATGATCCGGATTGGCACTCCGAGCACCAATCCTAACAGCTTGCATGTTTGATGAACAAAGAAAGCATGAAATTAGTTCTTAAGCTTTCTTTTTGATTAATTAGTAATCAAGTTGCCATTCTAGAGTTTTAAGGCCACTCATTTATGACCTAGAATTTTTCTTGTCTTATTTCATTGTGGTTAGACTTGTTTGGTGTTGTAAAGATTGATTTAAAGTATTGAATTTGATTAATTTGGTGTAATTTATCAATTTATGGAAATTATAAAATTAGGGTTCTTAACCCTTTCTAAATTTGGGGATTTTCGTATATGTGTTAAATAATGATGTATATATGATGTATATTAAATTTAGGATTGATTGGATTTGACCTTGACTTGTTTTGAACAAAAAATGACCAAATTACAAATCCTGGAAAATATTTGGCCTTCTCGGCAATTGTGAAAAATTTATGGATTTTATTGTAATTTGTATTTTGATATGTTGGACATGTTAGAAATCATTTTAGAACTAATTTTGAATCATCCAAAATTATATTTGACAATTTGAGGACTAAAATGAACAAAATGTAAAGTTTAGGGGGCAAACGGTAATTTTCAAGAAATATGATTTCTTGTGTTAAATTTCAGTTTTTAAGTATTGGAAAATTAAATAAATAAGTTTATTTAATTTATCCAAGAAAAAATATTGAAATCGGAAAATTTTGATTTTCCACGTTCCGATGCTTTACCAGATATTCCCTATAAAACCCCAACAGTGGAGGCTGCTGTTGTCGGGCAATCAACTCAAACAAAGCTTCTACTAATCGTTGGATCTGCTGCAAACCCGCAGCTACTGCATCATAAGCCCGACCCACTGGTCTTCCCCTATCATCTCCTATACCACCCTCATGTACAGATTCCATTCTTTGTCCCATATTTGGCTCAAGGGAAGGCGCCACTAATCTCTGGTCTGGGTCTACGCCCTGGGGCATTCTACCACGTATGAGTCTATGCCCTTCTAATCTCTCACTGCAGTCACTGACTCCTTTGACCATGCTCTGATACCATCTTTATAACATCCACAATCTGGGAAAGTTACCAATAGGTGACAGATCCCACTGTCACCTAAGCCACTAACTGAACTAGTGAAATACCTATTTCTTTGATTTGATAACTCTTTATATTAGCAATAAACAAACACACACATTTTATAATATTTTTTTACTACAAGAGCCACAAGAAAACAGACATAGTATGAGTACTCTATACAATCATATACGAGTCATACACCAAAAGGAACCAAAGCACAAGCTACATTCTATATGAATGTATGGTTGACATAATGGACCGCTATAACCAGTTACTACAGTGTTGCTCATTTTCCCGATCCATGTCTCCAAAAGATAAATGTGGCTCACCAGCTAAAATATCCTGTAAAACTGGAGAGTGGAGGGTGAGTCCAAAAGAACTCAGTGAGCGAAGCTATAAATTAGAACAAGAAATAATGTTAGCAATAATGTGTCGAACTAGTAATGAATAACTGATTTTCTGAATTCATAAATCTGAAATCATATATTTCTTTCAAAACATGTTTGAAAATCATTTCATAAATCATTCGTCTGAAAATATCTGAAGATATGTAAAACTCTGACACATGGGGGCGTTACATATCGGCATCCCATCATGACCGGCGTAAACACACACGTATAACGCAAGCGCACGTATCGTTCAAGTAGTATAAAAATATCGATCCCACGAAGACTTAATATCTAAACTATTAATTTTATGAGGTCAAATGATTACTAGTATCTAACAGGTTGTTTGATTGATTTGAAATGGTGACGATTCTAAATTTAAAAACAAGAAAATAAAATTATTCGAAAGTAGATTTTAAGAAAATTCAATATTAAAAACTATTTAGGGTTGTGATTTCTTCCAATATCATTTAAAAGATGAAGTGGTTATTTTATAGTTGGGTAATATATTGATTTATTAACCTGGAACACTAAATTATGTGTAAGCCTCTATCGATGGTCAGACACAAATACCCAGTTTAACCCAATTGAATCATATGTCTATGTCAACCAAATTATCTGGATTCATTAAGTTTAAGTTCCAATTATGGCTACCCCCGCCCGACAGGTATATGTCTATCCTGTAAGGAAATCTATTAAAGGGTTATCTATCCTTAAGGAAGATCGTGGGCTATTAAGTCTAAGGCTGAAACCTAAAATCCCTATGTCTAGTTCATTTTAGATTTACCAGATCAATTTTATTAGTGGCCAGTTAATAAAAAGCATTAAGATTAAGACTCAATAAATAAATCTTTATATTACCCAAACTATAATCTAACCCCTTATAAACCGGTGATATTAAAAGTCATCACAACCCCAGATAACTAATTTAGTTACAACACATAACTAGGGCTAGTAAAAACTTGAAAATAAAAGACATAAAGTAAAAAATGCGGTAAAGTAATACTGAAAAGTAAATTATAGTAAAATAAAATGCTAAGGTAAAAGGAAATACTTTTACTACTACTAATTTAGATATCTCCCATAATATAATATATAAACTTGTGATAACATTACCAACCAGCCATATAGGCGGTATCCTGATTAAGTCAAATTAAGTCCAACCAGCCATTAAGGCGGTAAAAAGATTTGTCCATGAACCTGCCATATTGGCGGTAAGAAAGTTTAATTACCAACCGACCAATCTGGCGGTATCCTTTTTAAGTCAATATTTTAAATAGTGAATATATTATATTTAATAGAGATTAATCTAAATAGCAATAGTAAAAGAATTACCTTTCACCCTAGCTGGGGAAGTTACCTCCTCATGGTGAATAGTAAGAACTGTAAAAATTAAAAAAGTAAATTACTATTATTAAAAAACGTAATTAAAATTAATTACAAAACTAAAAAAACTAAAAACTAAAAGAAACTAGAGAGAGAAACTCCCTTTTTACATCAAAGAGATGAGAGAGAGTGGTATAACTGAAACTGGGATTTCGCGCTCTATTTATAGGGGTCAGTAAGGGTCGCACGTCGCGACGCCCATCTCGCGTCGCGACGCCCATTTGGTCGACGTGGCAGCTTCTGGTTCGTCAGTTGAAGATTCTGGATAAGGTGATAAGGTGACACGTGGCAAGGTGGTTGGAGCTCAATTATTATGACACATGGCGGCTTCTGATTGGTCGGTTAGATTCTTATCCGCCACGTGTCAGATAAGGATAAGAGAGCCAATAATTGATGCTGACGTGGCGATGACGTGGCGACACGTGGCAATTGGACTGTCGGCACCATAGAATCGCGACACGTGGCACGCTGTGATTAGTTGATGATGACGTGGCAGTGAGGTGGCATGTTGACTCAGTCAACCTGGTGATGTGGACGATGACGTGGAGTGACACGTGGCGATGGTGATTGTCGGCACCGTAGGATGATGACACGTGGCACGACGCATATTAATAGATCGGCTGTGATGGTGACACGTGGCACGGCGCACGTTAGCAAAGTCAAACTTTTCTCAGATTCTGATTTGTGGACCCGGCACACGTTAGCACTGTTCGGCGCATGTTAGGCGTCGCGACGCGGAAGGTCTTGGCATCGCGACGCGGAAAATTACCAAAATGTCATTTTTCCAATTTTCACTGTTTTGGTCCAAATCACCTCCAGAATGTCCAGAAATTTTATTTATCTACAAAATAACACAAAACACATTAAAATATTCACAAAACTCAAGAAACTATACAAAATATTAGGTTAAATGAGTGAGAAATAGTGATATAATTACCACTCATCACACCCCCAAACCTAATATTTTGCTAGTCCTCGAGCAAAACATAAAATAAAATAACATAATAAAATTTAACTAAGCCACTTTCATAGGGATCACGGTTGCATTTAGCGTATGCAACAAGCTTTTAAACCCCTAGGTGTCCCTAGTGGACGAGTTGTAGTCTCGTGAGGGTTTACAGCAATGATACCCACAAACATTTTACAAAAGTAAAAAGGTAGTGAAACTAATGCACACAAAAGCAAAAAGACAAGCGAAAAGAGAATAAAGAAGTAGGGGTGGGCATTATCGGATTCGGATCGGATCGGACCGAATCCGAATCCGATCCGATCCGAAATGCCCACGATTGTTTGATTCAATCGGATCGAATCAAACAAACGAACTCGATCCGATCCGATCCGATAATTATCGGATCGGATCGGATCGGATCGGATTGGTTCGATCCGAATTCGAATCGAATCGAATCGGACCAATTCGATCCGAAATCATCCTATTTCGGATCGGATTGGTCCGATCCGATCCGAATTCGGTGGGTTTGAGTCAAAAAAATCGAGCGGATCGGATCGGATCGGATAAAAAATCCGATCCGATCGATTTTTTTTTTAATATAACGACGTCGTTTTGCATATTAAAAAAAAAAATTCGATCCGATCCGAAATTCGTCGAACCGGACCAACAGGATTCGTTCGATTTGCAATCGGATCGAATCGGATCCGATCCGATCCGATGCCCACCCCTATAAAGAAGTTAGTGACTAATCAGGTGAAACTTCTACTCCAAGTTACTAGTTGTTTTCTTTCTTTCTAATTACTAATAAGTAAATTTTCCGATTATATTTACCATTCTCCATATACATAGCTAACAAAATATTAAACAACTCATTTTTGCCCACAACAGTCACAAGTGCAGTTGACAAGAGAGTAATATTTTTGTCCTAAAGTTTTATCAAAATTCACACCTTTTTGCAGCAATGGAATAATTTTTCTCATTTTTCTGATTTTTTTTTATCTATATACAATATCTTCCATCTATGTAGCGAGTGTTGGGTCGGTGACTCCCAAACCAGTTGGCTTTAGGGCACCAGGTGTTAAGACACCCCTACGGACTTAATTACTCAGACTTCAGATATATCTATTTTTGCAGCATCTTTGATCCATGTAGGCTTGAGATACTTCTCAGGAGTGGAAACTCCTTACTCAGCTATCTCTTACCAATTTCACATTTTTAGTCAAAATAAAAACAAAAACGCAAAATATTTTTGTAATTTTTGAAAAAATTTCAATTTTTTTTGTATTTTTCAAAAAAAAATTTGACTAAAAATAAAAATAACACACAAACTAAAAACAAGGTACTGATCAACTAATTCCCTCCCCCCAAACCTAAATGAGACATTGTCCCCAAATGTCTTAAACAGTAGAAGAAGAGTTAAGAAGGTCGTACCTGGTTAGCTGAAAATCTACAGGAAATTAAAGGTTAAGATCCAGATTAATCCTACGCCTCTTACCACGATCGTCTTCAGACCAATTTATCTTTGAAAGGATAGGGTCAACTTGTGGTTCATAGGCTAAGAGTTGGTCTATTAGATCTGGAGCAGTTCTGGCAGTAAAGAGGAGTTCTTTCAAAGGTTTTGACACGAACCCATTTCTCCGGGCATCATCAATAAACACACAAAGAAAATCATAAAATCCATCAACGTTAAACAACCAAATTCGTTTATAGTGTATTTTCAGGTTCGCCCAAGATAGCACAATAAAATTTCCTCCAGTGTACCCAAGCCACCTGGCAAAGCAATAAAAGCATCAGCACGGTTAATCATTTCTACCAGTCGTTCAGACATACCTGACACGATCAGTTCCTCTCCGTTTGATGGTTCAATAAGATTTGCTTCTGCCAAGGGTTTTGGGATGATTCCGAAAACGTGACTGCTTACTTCCTGTACGGCCTTTGAAACGATCCCCATTAGTCCAAGATTGCCTCCGCTATATATTAAGTGCATATTTCTTGCAGCTAAGACTCGACCCAATTCTTGTGCTGCTTCTACGTATTATGGTTTAGTACCAACACTACTACCGCAAAACACACAGATGTTTTCAACTCGTCTTCTTGAAGTGGCTTCCATTTTTTATATGTATTTCTTTCACAACTCTGGATGCCTTCAAAAGTGCAATGACGGCTGAATTTATAGTTCCTGAAAAGGGTGAGTAAAAATAGCACAAGTATCTTCCAGAGGACGATTAGTAGCAAAATAATATCGTGATAGTCAAAAAGGTCTGGATCCTGTCAGAGAAAATAAAAGAAAATAACAAAACAAATTACAATTATTAAGAAAAGACAAAGAGATATAATATTTACAAGAAAAGTAATGGCTTGATTGACTTCTATGCGTCAGGGACAAGCTTCCCATCCAATTTTCTTATAAATTGGCAAACAGGGTCTTTTTGAGTCAGATTCCTGAGACTTAATAGTTGTCTTTCCTTTTGGAATTGTGCATATAACATTCGAATTTCATGATACACACATCCACTGGGATGCGTCTCAAGAGTTTTAGATATGTCATCCAAAGACTCCTTACTCAAGCCATCCCTAATGAAGTTAATCTTATCTTCGCGGTAATCGGACACCATTCCTAAAGAACGACAACGAGTATTACAAAACATGCGAGCACATTTATAACAAACACACATTCTTTTGGCTCTTCTCTTTTTAGCATAGGTGCTCCTTCCTAAGCCAGTCAGATGTGAAATAAAAGAGTCAGAAGACTCACCTGCCAATCATACCCGTGCTTCAATTAACCAACGAATGTCAGTAGGAATACCTTTGATCATCAGTAATCTCATCCGTTCCAAACGAGCTTTGTAGACATTCATCAGAGATTTTTGAGGGAGAGAAGGGAATTGCTTGCGAAGATTTGCGAGAGCTTCTTCCATCTTGAAATGACTAAACCTGCAAAAATTAAACACACAAAAATAAAACACATCAGATCACAATATATACAAAAATTGCATGGGTTGCCTCCCTGCTGGCGCTAAGTTTAGAGTCGTCAGCTAGACGTGACTTCTCGAACGTTAAGCTGTATCTGAAAGTGTAACACTTTCTTTTTGTCGCTCAAATGATTCTCCCCAGTAGTGTTTGACACGCTTGTTTTTAACCTTGAAAGTTTTGTTGGAGTCAGGATCATGTATCTCAATGGCTCTATCTGGTAAAACTTTGGTGATCACAAATGGACCTGACCACCGTGATTTTGGCTTCCATGGGAAGAATTTCACCCTTGATTTGTTTAACAGTACCTTCTGCCCTGGTTCCAGTTGTATGCGTACTAACTTCTCATCATGTCTTTTCTTGCCATTTTCTTTGTACAATTTGGCATCCTCAAAAGGCTGATTGTGAAATTCCTCCAATTCTTTGAGCTGGTAGAACTTTTTCTCTTCTGTTGCTTGTAGTGCAAGAATTGGCTTCTTCAGTTTAAAAGTCATTTTATCATTAGGATCCACAGGCAATTGACATGTTTTAAGTTTGTCAGTAGATCTTTGCATTGCATTGGAGTTCTGAATGGTACTGTGTATCACATCAAGTCTGAAACATTCCTCCTTCTTTTCATCATCTGGGAAATTCATGGCCTTGAAAACATTGAATGTTACTTCTTGGTCATGTACCCTCATGGTTAATTCTCTTTTTTGTACATCAATAATGGTTCGACCTGTAGCCAAGAATGATCTCCCGAGGATGATTGGCACGTCTGCGTCTTCCTCCATATCAAGGATAATAAAATCTGCTGGGAAAATGAATTTGTCAACCTTGACCAGCACATCCTCAACTACGCCTCTTGGAAATACGAGCGTTCTATCAGCAAGTTGTAGTGAGCCTGAAGTTGGAATTGTTTCTCCAATCTGTAATTTCCTGAAAATAGAAAAAGGCATCAAGTTAACACTCGCACCTAGATCACACAGAGCCTTACCGAAGTCATGTTCTCCTATGGTGCAAGGAATAGTGAAACTGCCAGGATCTTTCAACTTTAGGGGAAGTTTCCTCTGAATGATAGCGCTACATTCTTCTGATAATGTTACTGTCTCGTAATCTCTCAATCTCTGCTTTCGTGAAAGAATGTCTTTCATGAATTTGGCATAGCTGGGCATTTGTTCCAATGCTTCTGCAAATGGAATGTTGATATGCAGCTTTTTGAAGATCTCCAGGAACCGAGAAAACTGCTTGTCCAATTTGTTCTTCTGAAGACATTGAGGAAAATATGGAGGTGGAATGATCTGTTCTTTTTCCATTGCTTCTTTTTCCTCCATCTGTTGCTTTGTTTCTTTTGGAAATTCCTCAGCAGCTATTTTGGCTCCAACATCTTTGTTGATTTCAGTACCGCTTTTTAACATGATGGCTTGACATTGCTCTTTCCCCATGTTTCTTGGATTTGGCTCTGTGTTGCTAGGAAGGATTCCTAGCGGTCTGTAACTCTGAGCATTGGCCAGTTGTCCAATTTGATTCTCCAGTACTTTAATAGAAGCAGATTGACTTTGAATTAATGCTGCTTGGGATTGAAACATAGCATCATATCTTGCTGCTTGAGATTGAAACATAGCATCATATCTTGCTGCTTGAGAGTCGTTTTTTGCTTCTATCTTTTTCAAGTGGGTCAACACTTCTGTTATTCCTGGTTCATTTGCCTGCTCTTGGCCTTTGTTCTGTTGCTGGAATTCAGGTGGTGGATAGTTCTGCTATTGGTCTGAATTGTTGCTCCATGAAAAATTGGGATGATTCATCCACCCTGGGTTGTAGGTGTTGGAATATGGATTGTTCCCCTGTCTGTTGAAATTGTTGACATAATTCACCGTTTCTTCAAGTTGGTTCGACTCTGGTGCTCCTCCATATGGTGAACTTGTGGATCCAGTGGTAAGAGTCTCCATGAATTTGCATATCTGATCTAGCTTGGCGTTGACTGCTGTATTGGCTCCACTTTCATAAATTCCTGCAATTCTTTGGATCATGCTCCTTTCTGTTGGCCACAAGGAATTGTTGTTGGCCATTTCTTTGATTAGGTCCCAGGCTTGATCTTCTCCTTTTGCCATTAAAGCTCCTCCAGCAGCAGCATCGATTGTGGTTCTCATTATTCCAGAAAGACCATTATAGAAGGTTTGGACTTGAAGCCATTTTGGAATCTCATGGTGAGGACATTTCCGGAGCAAATCTTTGTACCTTTCCCAAGCTTCGTAAAGAGTTTCTGAGTCTTGTTGTACAAATGATGTGATGTCATTTCTCAGTAAGGGTCGTGCGTCGCGACGCCAATCTCGCGTCGCGACGCCCGTTTGGTCGACGTGGCAGCTTCTGGTTCGTCGGTTGAAGATTCTGGATAAGGTGCTAAGGTGACACGTGGAAAGGTGGTTGGAGCTCAATTATTGTGACACGTGGCGGCTTCTGATTGGTCGACTAGATTCTTATCCGCCACGTGTCAGATAGGGATAAGAGAGCCAATAATTGATGCTGACGTGGCGATGATGTGGCGACACGTGGCAATTGGACTGTCGGCACCATAGAATCGCGACACGTGGCACGCTGTGATTGGTTGATGATGACGTGGTAGTGAGGTGGCATGTTGACTCGGTCAACCTAGTGATATGGATGATGACGTGGCAATGATGTGGAGTGACACGTGGCGATGGTGACTGTCGGCACCGTAGGATGATGAAACGTGGCACGGCGCATGTTAGTAGATCGGCTGTGATGGTGACACGTGGCATGGCGCACGTTAGCAAAGTCAAACTTTTCTTAGATTCTGATTTGTGGACCCGGCGCACGTTAGCACTGTTCGGCGCATGTTAGGCGTCGCGACGCGGAAAATTACCAAAAAGTCATTTTTCCAATTTTCACTATTTTGGTCCAAATCACCTCCAGAATGTCCAGAAACTTTATTTATCTACAAAATAACACAAAACACATAAAATATTCACAAAAATCAAGAAACTATATAAAATATTAGGTTAAATGAGTGGGAAATAGTGATATAATTACCATTCATCACCTCATACGCCTAAGTTGGTGGTCTTGGGGCGTTACGTATCACCGTCCCCCAAGCCACTGATTTGGAACTAGGTGTGTAAATCCATGCCAGTAGGGCATTACGTATCACCGTCCCCCAATGCATGCCATTATCATATCTCTGAATTTAGGGTCTAGGGGAGTTACGTATCGCCGTCCCCCTAGTCTTGCTTTATATGTACACATGTTGTATCCATTAATTCCATAAGTTACACATGAGGTGGGTTTTTCCCTCATGCCTCTGAAATCATAAAATCACACTTGTAAATCATTTTCATAATCAAATATCTCAAGCCATCTGAAATCGGTGTTATAATAATCTTTTGATAATACTCATTAAAAATCAAGGAAATAGAATCTCTATTTTAAAAAACTAAAAACTTGAAATAAGTACTCCGCTCATAGTGTTACGGCAAGTCTAGTGTGGTTCCTGGCGTAGGTGATCTCCGAGTGCCTTGACGTCGATCTAATGTCAAAGAAATCATTAGTTCCCTTGTAATAAATAGAATAACATATGCAATCTATGGTTGATGTTCTACGCTTATGGCATCATTTATTGTGTGTTTACACATTTATAAGAAATTCTTAAAGTGCCCCTTAACCTTTTAGGATAAAATTGGAATTGATAAAACCTGATCCTAGGAATCTGGTCACGTATCGCGATACTGGATATGGGTGTTGCAACGCTCACTCCATCGGGTAAGGCAGAGAGTAACTTATGTTCTCCATGTCGCAACACAAAGTTTGGGTGTCGCGACTCCCTCACGCGTCGTGACTCCCTCATGCGTCATGACGCTAAGTGATGCGCGTTGCGTCTTCCACCAAAAAAAATCAAGGTAGTGAGTCTCCTCTATTTTCCACATCGCGCCTCTAATCATTCGGCGTCGTGACCCTCATATTCTAGAACCACATCAGAGGTAATTCTCCAGTACGCGTCGCGACGCCAGGCTGTTACCGGGACCTAAATTTAACTACTCTTTCACTCTTAGCTTTCACAAAACTACTCAAGCTATAACTATAATAAACACACCAAATATCATCAATTACCCCCTATAACACCATCTCATATGCATTTCATAGGCCCCAACTTAGTTTAATGTCTAGGAATTCATAAATTGGGGTTCCTCATAAAACACTACTTTCTTAACTCAAAAATCATCCAATCATCATCAAACTCAAGTTAATAACCTACCACAATCATCAAATCATCAAAACCTCACATATCAAGATTTGGATCAAATTTCCCTTAACTCAAACAATGACAACCACCAAAAATAAGTGTTCAAGTCCCCATCTCGTTCTTCCTAAACTTGTATGGTGTTATATTGCTATAGATTGATCTTGGAAATTTTGTAAGGAAAGTGAAAGTCTTCATCTTTGCTCTCCTCAAAATTTCGATTAGGGTGTGAGATGAGTGGTAAATATATCACTATTTCCCACTCCTTTTACTTAATATTTTGTATAGTTTCTTGAGTTTTGTGAATATTTTGATATGTTTTGTGTTATTTTGTAGATAAATAAAGTTTCAGGACTCTCTGGAATCAATTCGGGGCCAAAATAGTCAAAAATGGAACAAAAGAGCAAAACTGTCATTTGGCGCGTCATGACACGCACCCTGCGTCATGACCGCTAACGTGCGATGAATCATGCTAACGTGTGACGTGACACGTGGACCACTCAGAGAAGTTTTGCTAAAATGCGCTGACCGCTAACGTGCGCCGAATTTGCTAACATGCGCCTACCACATGTCAACATCAGAGCATATCTATTACGTGCGTCGTGCCACGTGTCATCATCACATGCTACCGACAATCGCCATCGCCACATGTCGTCTATGTGTCAGCCACGTGGCGTCCACATCAGTCACATGCCGAGTTAGCTTGCCACGTGTCAACCACGTTGTCATTAGCCAATCATCTTATGCCACGTGTCACCATCACATACTGCCGACAATCGACATCGCCACGTCATCGCCACATCAGCACAAATATTGAGTAATCATTCAACGCCTACCATGTGTCACCATCTCAGCAAAAGGCAATGCAACGTGTCATTTATCAATGTTGCGTCGCGACGCAAGAACAATCCACGCGTCGCGACGCGTGATGCAAATTTTTGCCTATAAATAGAATGCCTAATTTCATATTTGAATTCATGCTTTCTTCTTTGTAATTCCTTAAGAATACTAAGAAGATTGTATTTTGTTTTTTTATTTACAGCTTTCAGTAATTAATTTCCGCATTTTCACTTTCTTTTCTTTACTTTTCAAGTCTTAACTTTCTGTAATTTACTTTTACGCACAATACTTTCCTTTCTTTACTTTTCAGTAATGAGGAGTTAACTCCCCCTGCTGGGGTAAAAGGTAAAGCTTTTATTACTAATATTTAGATTAATCTCCCTTAATTATAATATATATAAACTATTTAAAACCTGACTTAATGAGGATACTGCTTTATTGGTCGGTTGGTAATTATTGAAATTGGTTTTAACCTTACTAAGCTTGGATACCGCCTATATGGCAGGTTGATAATTAATTATAAATTTGACTTAATCAGGTTACCGCCTATATGGCAGGTTGGTAAAATCACGTAAAGTTAATATATTATAATAAGGGAGATATCTAAAATAGTAGTGATAAAAGTGGATCCTTTAACCCCTAGCATTTTCTTTTATTGTACTTTTCTTTTTTAATTTCCAGCATTTTACTTTTCAGCATTTAATTTCCAGCATTTACTTTTTAGCATTTTACTTTATGTCTTTTATTTTTAAGCTTTTACTAGCCGTAAATATGTGTCTTAGCTAAACCTGTTATCTGGGGTTGTGATGAATTCCAATATCACCGGTTTATAAGGGGTCAATTTACAGTTTGGGTAATATAAAGGTTTATTTATTGAGTCTTAAGCTTAATGCTTTTTGTTAACTGGCCATTAATAAGATTGATTTGGTAAACATAAAATGAACTTGGAAAAGAGATTTTAGGTTTAAACCCTAGACTCAATAGCCCACGATCTTCCTTGAGGATAGATAACCCTTTAATAGATTTCCTTACATGATAAGAATATACCTGTCGGACAGAGGTAGCCATAATTGAAACTTAATCTTAATGGATTCAGGTAACTTGGTTGACATAGGAATATGATTAATTAAGTTACACTGGGTATTTGTATCTGACTATCGGAAGAGGCTTTTTCATAATTTCGTGTTCCAAGTTAATAAACCGATATATTACACAAACATAAAATAACCACTTCATCTTTAAAAAGATATTGGAATAATTCACAACCCTGGATAGTTTCTAAATCTTGAATTTTCCTCAATCTATTTTCGCGCTATTTATTTTACTTGTTTTAATTTTAAAGTCACCACCCAATCAAACAATCAATCCATTAGAGACTTGTAAACATTTAACTTCATAAATTGATATCAAAAGGTTTTAAGTCATTGTGGGATCGATACTTTTTATACTACTTGAACGATTCGTGCGCTTGCGTTATACGCGTGTGATTGCACCGGTCAAGTTTTTGGCGCCGTTGTCGCGGACTTATTTATCTTTCACTATTAGTTTTGAGGTTAGATACCTTTACTTGTATCTATTTTCTTTTTACTTATTATTTCTGTTTTCTTGTGTTTCAGGTTCTCAAACACTACATGAGATGAACCAGAAGCTTTGAAATCCGACCGCTTGACCCAGAGATTGAAAGAACCATCAGACAGTTGAGAAGGGAAGGGCGAGAAGCCCAAGAAGCAATCATCAACATGGAACCTGAACCTTTGGAGGTTGCACCACCAATTCCCATTCGATACATAACCATTCCAGTGGTTGACGACTTCATTTCTTGTATTGTACTTCCTCCCTTACCAGCAAATGCGTGTGATATCAAAACATGCATTCAGATGATTCAACAGTCAGTTCAGTTTGGGGGGAATGCAACTGAAGATCATAATGCCCATATCAGCAACTTCCTGGAAGTTTACGGCACTTTAAATTATAACCGAACAGCTGAAGAAGCAATGAGACTGCGTGTTTTTCCATATTCCTTGAAAGACAGAGCTAAAACTTAGTTACATTCATTACCAGCAGGTTCCATCACAACTTGGAACACTCTAGCCACCAAATTCCTTGCAAAGTACTTTCAACCAGCCAGAACTGCAAAGCTGAGGAATGACATCACATCCTTTTTGCAACATGAATCGAAATCCCTCTGCGTAGCTTGGGAAAGGTACAAGGATTTTCTCAGAAAATGTCCTCACCATGAGATCGCAAAGTGGCTACAAGTCCAAACCTTCTACAATAGACTTTCTGGAATAATGAGAACCACAATTGATGTTGCTGTTGGAGGAGCTTTAACGGAAAAATGAGAAGATCAGGCTTGGGACCTAATTGAAGAAATGACCAACAATAATTCCTTGTGGTCAACAGAAAGGAGCATGATCCAAAGAATTGTTGGAATTTATGAAGTTGGAGCCAACACAGCAATAAATACCAAGCTAGATCAGATATGCAAATTCGTGGAAACTCTTAGCATGCAAAGCAATACTGGATCCACAAATTCACCATATGGAGGAGCACCAGAGACAAACCAACATGAAGAGACGGTGAATTATGTCAATAACTTCAACAGACATGGGAACAATCCATATTCCAACACCTATAACCCAGGGTAGAGGAATCATCCCAATTTCGCATGGAGCAACAATTCAGGGCAAAATAACTATTCACCACCTGGATTCCAACAACAAAACAAAGGCCGGAAGCATGAAAAAGAACCAGGAATAGCAGAAGTGCTAGCCCAGTTAAAAAAATATAATGATATGTTTCAGAGCCAATCAGCTTCTTTTAAAGCACTGGAGAATCAAATTGGACAACTGACCAATGCTCAAAGTTACAGACCGCCAGGTAACCAACCTAGGAATATAGAACCAAATCCAAGGAACCGAGGGAAGGAGCAATGTCAAGCCATTACTTTGAAAAGCGGTACTGAAATCAACAAAGATGTTGGAATCAAGGCATCCATTGAGGAAGTTCCAAAAGATACAGTTCCACATATGTAGGAAAATGAAGCAAAGGAAAAAGATCAAGAAAGAATCACTCCACCTCCACCTTTTCCACAACGACTCCAGAAAAGTAAACCGGACAAGCAGTTTGCTCGATTCCTGGAGGTATTCAAAAAGCTGCATATCAACATTCATTTTGCAGAAGCGTTGGACGAAATGTCCAGCTATGTCAAATTCATGAAAGATATTCTTTCACGAAAATGGAGATTGGGAGATTACGAGACAGTAGCATTAACAGAAGAATACAGCGCCATCATACAGAGTAAATTTCCCCCAAAGTTGAAAGATACTGGCAGTTTCACTGTCTCATGCACCATTGGATAACATTACATCGGTAAAGCTTTATGTGATTTAGGTGTAAATGTTAATTTGATATTTTTTTCTATTTACAGGAAACTGCGGATTGGAGAAGTAATGCCCACCTCAGTCTCTCTGCAACTTACTGATTGAACACTCGCATATCCGAGGAGTAGTTGAAGATGTGCTGGTCAAAGTCGACAAACTTATTCTCCCAGCAGATTTCATTATCCTTGACATATAAGAAGACAAAGATGTACCTATCATCATGGGGACCATTTTTTGCTACAGGTCGAACTGTTATTGATGTTCAAATGAGAACTAACAATGAAAGTGCAGGACCAAGAAGTTACCTTTAATGTTTTCAAAGCCATGAAATTCCCGAGTGAAGAAAATGAGGATGAATGTTTCAGAATTGATGTTGTTGATAGTATCATCCGGGATACTGATGCAATTCCCACGGATAAACTTGAAGCTTGCATTACCAACATGTCTGACAGCGAGCTAGATGCTGAAATTCTGGAATGTATCAACTATCTTGACAAACCATTTCGCTTCAAATCGACACCACAGGTGGAAAGTCTGGAACTACCGAAGAATGAGCGAATCAAGCCTTCGATTGAAGAACCACCGTAGCTGGAGTTAAAGCTACTTCCGAGCCATCTCAGGTATGCATTCTTAGGAAACTCTTCTGAATTACCTGTGATTATTTCTTCGTCCCTAACATTGGAACATGAAGAAAAATTGATGAGAGTGTTACGAGAACATAAAAAAGCCATTGGCTGGACTATAACAGACATTCGAGGCATTAGTCCATCGTTTTGCATGCACAAAATCCTGATGAATGACGAGTACAAACCCACAGTGGAGCATCAACGTAGACTAAATCTAATCATGAAGGAGGTCGTGAAGTAAGAAATTATCAAATGGTTGGATGCTGGCATCATCTACCCCATCTCTGACAGTACTTGGGTGAGTCCTATGCAATGTGTTCCGAAGAAAGGAGGAATTATTATAATCACAAATGAAAAGAACGAGTTGATTCCAACAAGAACGGTGACTGGATGAAGAGTATGCATGGACTACCGGAAGTTAAACAAAGCAACAAGGAAAGATCATTTTCCGCTGCCATTCATTGACCATATGCTAGACAGATTGGCAGGACATGAATTCTATTGCTTTCTTGATGGATATTTGAGGTACAATCAGATTTCCATCGCCATAGAAGATCAGGAGAAAACCACATTTACATGTCCGTATGCTACTTTTGCTTTCTGCAGGATCCCATTTGGACTTTGAAATGCTTTTGCCACATTTCAACGTTGCATTATCGCCATCTTCTCAGACATGCTGGAACAAAGTATGGAGGTTTTCATGGATGATTTCTCTGTGTTTGGAGACTCGTTCGACCACTGCTTGTAAAATCTGGAACAAATGTTACATAGATGCGAAGATACCAACCTGGTACTAAACTGGGAGAAATGCCACTTCATGGTGAAGGAAGGCATCATCCTTTGACATCAGATCTCACAAAAATGAATCAAGGTAGACAAGGTAAAAATCAAAACAATTGAAAAACTACCTCCACCAACAACTGTCAAAGGGATTCAGAGTTTTCTCGGACATACAGGTTTTTACAGGAGATCAAAGACTTCCCAAAGATTGCTAAACCTTTATGCAATCTTCTGGAGAAAGATGTGCCTTTTAACTTCACCAAAGAATGCCAAGAAGCTTTTGAGATCCTAAAACAGAAGCTGGTCTCCGCCCCCATCATTATAGCACCAGACTGGACCTTTCCATTTGAAGTGATGTGCGATGTTAGTGATTTTACTGTAGGTGAAGTTTTGGGACAACACAAAGAAAAGATTTTCCACACCATTTATTACTCCAGCAGAACTCTGAATGAAGCTCAACTCAACTACACAACCACTGAAAATGAGTTGCTTGTAGTTGTGTTCGCTTTTGATAAATTCTACTATTATCTGCTGGGTCCCAAAGTGGTGGTCTACACAGATCATTCAGCAATCAAATACCTAATCGTGAAGAAAGATGCCAAACCCAGATTGATCCGTTGGATACTTCTAATGCAAGAATTTGACGTGGAGATCCGAGACAAGAAAGAGACGAGAAAACCAAGTGGCAGATCACTTATCGAGACTCGAGAATGGAGAAACAGCTGGCAAAGAACTTACAATCAAAGAAACTTTTCTAGTTGAACAGTTTTTTGCCATGAAACAGCATGATGTCCCTTGGTATACTGACTACGTCAACTACATAGTATCGGGAAAATGGTCGTTGGAATGGACAACTCAGCAACGGAAGAAATTCTTCAAAGAAGTCAAACGCTATGTCTGGGATGAGCCATACATGTTCAAAAGATGTGCTGATCAATTACTGAGATGTTGTGTTCCACATGAGGAAGTCAACAGTGTCCTGCAACATTGTCATTCATCACCATACGGTGGACACTTCAGCGGGAATAAAACTGCAGCCAAAGTCCTTCAATCAGGTTTGTTCTGGCCCACTCTTTTTAAAGATGCTTATCTATTTGCTCTTCAATGTGACAGGTGCCAGAGAAGGGAATATTTCGAGGAGAAATGAAGGACATCTGCAAAACATTCTGGAAGTGGAGATATTTGATGTATGGGGTATTGATTTTATGGGACCCTTTGTTCCATCATTTGGAAACCTGTACATATTGGTTGCAGTAGACTACGTCTCCAAATGGGTTGAAGCAATTGTACTGCCATCAAATGATTCAAAAATGGTGATTAAATCCCTTAAAAATAATATTTTCACTCGCTTCGGAACACCTCGGGCGATTATCAGTGATGGTGGCACATATTTCTGCAACTGATACTTCGATACACTCCTATCCAAATACAGAGTTACTCATAAAGTTGCTACAGCTTATCATCCACAGTCAAACGGACAGGTTGAAGTTTCAAACAAGTAGATCAAAAGAATCTTGGAGAGAACCGTTGGATCAACAAGGAGGGACTGGTCTACCAAACTGGATGACGCATTATGGGCCTACTGGACAGCTTACAAGACACACATTGGTATGTCCCCATATCGAATTTAGTTTGGGAAAGCGTGCCATCTGCCAGTGGAGCTTGAACACAAGGCGTACTGGGAACTGAAGAAGTTAAATCTTGATCTACAAGCTGCAGGAGAAAAATGACTCCATCAACTCAACGAATTGGAGGAATTTCGCCTACAAGCTTATGAGAATGCCAAACTATACAAAGAAAAGACCAAGAAATGGCATGATAAAAAAAATAGTGCGTAGACAACTAGAGCCAGGGCATCAAGTTTTGTTATACGATTCACAGTTGAAACTTTTCCCTGGAAAGCTGAAATCAAAGTGGTCAGGTCCATTTGGGATTACTCAGGTGTTGTTGAGATATACAACCTGAAGTCGAACAACACATTCAAAGTTAACAGTCAGCGTGTCAAGCACTACTGGGGAGAATCATTTGAGCGACAAAAAGAAAGAGTCACACTTTCAGATCCAGCCTAACGTTTGAGAAGTCATGTCTAGCTGACGAATTTAAACTTACCGCTAGCAGGGAGGAAACCCATGCAACTCATGTATATATTGTGATTTGGTGTGTTTTATTTTTGTGTGTTTCATTTGTGTAGGTAAAGTCATTTCAGGATGGAAGATGTTCTCACAGATCTTCACAAATAATTTCATTCTCTCCCTCAAAACTCTCTGATGAAAGTCTACAAAGCTCGTTTGGAATGGATGAGACTACTGATGATTAAAGGTATTCCTAATGACATTCGTTGGATTAATGAAGCACGGGTCCGATTGGCAGGTGAGTCTTCTAACTTTTTTGTATCATATATGTCTGGTTTAGGAAAAAAACACATATGCTAAAAAGAGAAGAGCTAAAAGAATGGTTGTTTGTTACAAATGTGCTCGCATGACATGTAATACTCGTTGTCATTCTTTAGGAATGGTGTCTGATAACTATGAAGATAAAATTAAATTCATTATGGATGGCATGAGTAAGGAGTCTTTGGATGACATATCTAAGACTATTGAGACGCATCCCAGTGGATAAGTGTATCATGAAATTCGTATGTTATATGCACAATTCTATAAAGAAAGACAACAGTTAAGTCTCGGGAATCTGACTCAAAAAGACCATGTTTGCCAATTTATAAGAAAATTGGATGGGAAGCTTGTCCCTGACGCATAGACGTCATTCAAGTCGTTACATTTTGTAAATATTATTTTCTCTTTGTATATATCTAATAATTGTGATTTGTTTTGTCATTTTCTTTTATTTTCTCCGACAGGATCCAGACTTTTTGACCTTTCACGATTTACTGTTTTGCTACTAATCGTCATTTGGAAGATATTTGTGCTATTATTACTCACCCTTTTTCAGGTATTATAAATTCAACTCATCATTGCACTCTTGAAGGCAACCAGATTTGAGAAAGAAACACATAAAAATGGAAGCCACTTCAAGAAGACGAGTTGTAAACATTTGTGTGTTCTGCGATACAAGTGTTGGTTCTAAGCCAGAATACGTTGAAGCAGCACAGGAATTAGGTAGAGTCATAGCTGAGAGGAGTATGCACCTAGTATATGGCGATGGCAATCTTGGACTAATGGGGATCATTTCAAGGGCTGTACAAAAGGGAGGCAGTCAAGTCTTGGGAGTCATCCCAAAACCTTTGGCGGAGGCGAATCTTATAGGACCATCAAACAGAGAGGAACTGATCGTGCCAGATATGTCTGAACGACTGGTGGAAATGATTAACTGTGCTGATGCATTTATTACTTTGCCAGGTGGCTTGGGTACGATGGAGGAAATGTTTACAGTACTATCTTGGGCGAACTTGAACATACACCAGAAACCACTTGGACTGATTAACGCTGATGGATTTTATGATTTTCTTTGTGTGTTTCTTGATGATGCCCGGAGAAATGGGTTCGTATCAAAACCTGTAAAAGAACTCCTCTTCACTGCCAGAACTGCCCAGGATTTAATTGACCAAATCTTAGCCTTTGAACCACAAATTGACCATATCCTTTCCAAGATAAATTGGTCTGATAATGATCGTAGTAAGAAGCGTCGGATAAATCTGGATCTTAACCTTTAAATTTTCCTTTTAGATGTAGAATTTCAGCTAACCAGATACTATTTTCTAAACTCTTCTCTACTTTTTAAGACATTGGGAACAATGTCTCATTTAGGTTTGGGGGAGGGGAATAGTTGACTAGTATCTTATTTTTATTTTTAGTCAAAAATTTTCGAAAAAATCGAAAAAAAAATAAAAAATTTTACAAAAATAAAAAAAAATATTTTGTGTTTTTGTGTTTTTAATTTGATTAATCAGGTGAAATTGGTGTGAGATAGCTGTGTAAGGAATTTTCACTCCTGAGACATATCTCAACCTATTTTGGAACAAGTTAATTTTTGTTTATTTCCTTTTGAATTATCTAATTTGTGAATTCTCCATAAAACTGACTTAAATGGATCTTCATATGCTCAGTTGTCAGGTATTATCAACATATATGGTAACATACGGACATGAGTTGTAATTGACGAGTTTGTAATATTCAGTCCTCTAGTTTAATTGGAGGAAGCATCTAAAAAAATGATGGGATAAAAAAAACTTCTGAGATCCGAGTTATTAAGTCCGTAGGGGTGTTTTAACACCTAGTGCCCTAAAACCAACTGGTTTGGGAGTCACTGGCCCAAAGCTCGCTACATGGATCGAAGATGTTACAAAAAAATTTATATATCTGAAGTCCGAGTAATTAAGTCCGTATGGGTGTCTTAACACCTGGTGCCCTAAAGCCAACTGGTTTGGGAGTCACTGGCCTAAAGCTCGTTACATGGATGAAAGATATTGTATATAAAAAAAAATCAGAAAAATCAAAAAAATATTCCATTGCTTAAAAAAGGTGTGAATTCTAATATAACTTTAGAACAAAAATATTACTCTCTTCTCAACTACACTTGTGACTATTGTGGGCAAAATGAGTTGATTAATATTTTGTTGGCTGTGTATATGGAGAATGGTAAAAATAAACGGAGAATTTACTTATTCGGTAATTTAGAAAGAAAGAAAGAAAAAAACTCTTAACTTGGATAAGAAGTTTCACCTGATTAGTCACTAACTTGTTTATTCTCTTTTCTCTTGTCTTTTTGCTTTTGTGTGTATTAGTTTTAATTATCTTTTTGTTTTTATAAAACGTTTGTGGGTATCGTTGCAGTAAGCCCTCACGAGATTACAACTCATCCACTAGGGACACCTAGGGGTTTAAAGGCTTGTTGCATACGCTAAATGAAATCGTGATCCCTACGAAAGTGGCTTAGTTTAAATTTTATTTTAAAGATGTTTATGTTATATTATTTTATTATTTTGCTCGAGGACTAGCAAAATGTTAGGTTTGGGGTGTGATGAGTGGGAAATAGTGATACATTTACCACATCTTTTTACTTAATATTTTGTATAGTTTCTTCAGTTTTGTGAATATTTTGATGTTTTGTGTTATTTTGTAGATAAATAAAGTTTCAGGACTCTCTGGAATCAATTCGGGGCCAAAATAGTCAGAAATGGACCAAAAGGGCAAAACTATCATTTGGCACGTCGTGACACGCACCCTGCATCACGACCGCTAACGTGCACCGGGACACGTGGACCAATCAGAGAAGTTTTACTAAAATGCGATGACCGCTAACATGCACCGAATCTGCTAACGTGCGCCTGCCACGTGTCAACATCAGAGCAGATCCGCTAACGTGTGTCATGCCACGTGTCATCATCACATGCTGCCGACAATCACCATCGCTAGGTGTCGTCCACATCAGTCACATGCCGAGTCAACTTGCTACGTGTCAGCCACGTCATCATCAGCCAATCATTTTCTGCCACGTGCCACCACTACATGCTGCCGACAATCGACATCACCACATCATCGCCATGTCAGCGCCACGTCAGCACAATTATTGAGTAATCATTCAGCGATTGCCATGTGTCACCATCTCAGTAAAAGCCAACGCAACGTGTCCTTTATCAACGGTGAGTCGCGACGCAAGAACAATCCACGCGTCGCGACACGCGAAGAAAATTTTTGCCTATAAATAGAAGGCCGAATTTCAGATTTGAATTCATGCTTTCTTCTTTGTAATTCCTTAAGAATACTAAGAAGATTGTATCTTGTTTGTTTATTTACAGCTTTTAGTAATTAATTTCCGCATTTTCACTTTCTTTTCTTTACTTTTCAAGTCTTTACTTTCTGAAATTTACTTTTACGCACATTACTTTTCTTTCTTTACTTTTCAATTTTTAATTTTCAGTAATGGGGAGGTAACTCCCCCTGCTGGGGTAAAAGGTAAAGCTGTTATTACTAATATTTAGATTAATCTCCCTTAATTATAATATATATAAACTATTTAAAACCTGACTTAATGAGGATACTGCTTTATTGGTCGGTTGGTAATTATTGAAATTGGTTTTAACCTTACTAAGCTTGGATACCGCCTATATGGCAGGTTGATAATTAATTATAAATTTGACTTAATCAGGTTACCGCCTATATGGCAGGTTGGTAAAATCACGTAAAGTTAATATATTATAATAAGGGAGATATCTAAAATAATAGTGATAAAAGTGGATCCTTTAACCTCTAGCATTTTCTTTTATTGTACTTTTCCTTTTTAATTTCCAGCATTTTACTTTTCAGCATTTAATTTCCAGCATTTACTTTTCAGCATTTTACTTTATGTCTTTTATTTTTAAGCTTTTACTAGCCGTAAATATTGTCTTAGCTAAACCCGTTATCTGGGGTTGTGATGAATTCCAATATCACCGGTTTATAAGGGGTCAATTTACAGTTTGGATAATATAAAGGTTTATTTATTGAGTCTTAAGCTTAATGCTTTTTGTTAACTGGCCATTAATAGGATTGATTTGGTAAACATAAAATGAACTTGGAAAAGGGATTTTAGGTTTAAACCCTAGACTCAATAGCCCACGATCTTCCTTGAGGATATATAACCCTTTAATAGATTTCCTTACAGGATAGGAATATACCTGTCGGGCGGGGTAGCCATAATTGGAACTTAATCTTAGTGGATTCAGGTAACTTGGTTGACATAGGAATATGATTAATTAAGTTACATTGGGTATTTATATCTGATTATCGGAAGAGGCTTTTGTATAATTTCGTGTTCCAATTTAATAAACCGATATATTACACAAACGTACAATAACCACTTCATCTTTAAAAAGATATTGGAATAATTCACAACCATGGATAGTTTCTAAATCTTGAATTTTCATCAATCTACTTTCGCGCTATTTCTTTTACTTGTTTTAATTTTAAAGTCACCACCCAATCAAACAATCAATCCATTATATACTTGTAAATATTTAACTTCATAAATTGATATCAAAAGGTTTTAAGTCCTCATGGGATCGATACTTTTTATACTACTTGAACGATACGTGCGCTTGCGTTATACGTGTGTGATTGCACCGGTCAGTGTGTCTAAGTTAGGGTTTTCTCAATTTTTGTTTATCTCTAAAACATGCCCAAATACTTCTAGAGAAGTCTTAAATATATGTGTTTTCTAGAAAGAAAAAAGAACTTGGGCCAAAATATGGATTTCTTGTTGAGCTTAGACTTGGGCTAAACTCTTCCTAACTTTGATTATAGCCCATATGTTACAATAAAGCTAATTAGGCTTGACTTAAAGTTGGCCCACTAAGTCATCCCTCAAATTTTAGCTAATGCTCGGGGAATTTTTTTTATCTAAGTCGCCAAGTTACTATTCTGGTTAAAATATGAAATTTCGTGTCGTTACAAGTGTTGAGCACAAAAGAAAAATATGAAGGTTAGTTTAAAAAGAAGAACATCAAAAGGAGAACTATTTGAAAAGTTTTAAGCAAAATCAAAAGCTTAATTGGATTAAGGTAATGCTTTTGTTTCTAGTCTTGGAAACAATTTGTCATAATCATGATAGTATGTGTTTGATATATATTGCATGTTCCATATATAGTGTTGGATATATTTGTTTCCAAATATTTAGTGTTGTTGGTTTTGTTAATAATCTTGATGGATTCTTTGGTTATCATGTGTTGATTTTGTTCTAATTAAGGTAATTAGGTTCAAAATTAAAAATTAACATTCTAGAGTGTTGTACCCACTTTTATGATGCCTAGAATTGTTCTTGAGATTTCATATGTGGTGACTTTAATTCGGTGTAGATTATTATGATTGATTTGGTGATAAATTAGATTTTTACATGAAAAGTAGATTGATTTATTTTCTAGATCAGATCTGAAAATCAGAATATTTTATAAGTAAAAATATGATGTTTGGATGTGTTCGGATGTGTATTGGGTGTTAAATAAATTTCGAAAAATATTCTAAGGCAAAAATTCACGAAAATTATGAAATTATGTAAAAATAGGCTTACCAAATGAGGGCTATCTAAACAGTGAACTGCTCACTGTTCGAACAGGTCATAGGCTGACCGAACACTTCCCAAGTGATCGGGTCAGCTCGTCTCGGTAATTGATTTACCGATTTGATCGGTTATCCGTCTTATGTAGTAATTTTTCGGAAAATATTTTCGTAAAACTGTTGCCGTCTTTTGTGACTTGTTATGTTGTTACTTGATAACAATAATATGTTTTGGTGAAATACAAACTAATTAGAAGTATAAGATACCGGCTAATTTCCTTCAAAAAAAAATTTTAATGTTCAAAATCATTTTAGCCTAAAATCGTGCTTCCGCTGTCAAAACGCCAACACGTATAACATCAATTTGAAAATGTAACATGACTAAAGACTATAAAATGTCAATTGCAAACATGACTAAGAATTGCTTTAGCTGGAAACTAAAAATACAACTACAAACTGTAAAATGTAAATATGAACTTGATACGTAAATCACGTACTAAAAACGTATGTGAACTGAAATCATTATCATAAACTGAAATGTAAGCTTTATTATAAACTGGAAAATTAAATATGAATTGAAAACATATCATGAGTTGAAATCGTAAACATGAACTGAAAACATCACAAGTATCGTAACTTGAGGGGTGAAACCTACTTAATGAGACCTAACACCGGATAAGCAGTGGAACATGAACCTGAATATGAATAAGCTTATGGGGGTGATCAGTGCCCCATGAGGTATCGTGAGCGAACCCGGGACGCTAAATATGAGGGGACGATACTCAATTGGTGATTTGAAAATATTTTATTATTTGTTCTTGTAAAATATTTACTAAAAACTTAAACGTGAAAATCATGGAAATCATGAACTAAAAGCATATCTCATGAAAACATAAAAAGTGACAAGACACTTGGAAAATATAAATTACATCAACTGAAAACTTGAAAACATGACACATGTGAAAATATATTGATAAATACAATTTATACCCACTTATTTATGCATTTTTAGCTTACTATTTTCTTAGGTTTCATGTCATTTAATGTATTTTATAGTTTGTTTTATTTTTTGATTGATATGAAGCATTAGAACATTGATCATGGAGCAATTGGACTTGTTTTGGGACCATACGGACGCAACGGAAGCATACGGAAAAGTAAAAAATACATAAAACACTCATCCTGAAAAATAGGGCAGCGTTGCGGTGCCACTTTTGGTGTCGCGGCGCCTCATCAGGATGGCTTCATACAAATTTCCCGAGAGATAGGCGTCGCGACAAAAGCCCAGAATCTTAATAAAGTCATATTTTACATGCATAAGGACTTCAAAACTTCCCAATAAGTATATAAGCTAGTCCAAAACCCTAAGAGAGGAGACCAATACACAACCAAGGTGTTCAAAATCATATTTTAGAGAGATCCAAAGAGAAAGATTGAAGAGCGACAAGAATAGACGGATGCAGTGACGTCCGAAGATGAATGGATTCGATTCGAGTTTAGTCTTCTAGTTTCTTTCTTTAAACTCTAATAATGTCCATTATGTTCTTGACAATGCTTTCATTGTTTTATTATTTGGTCATGAACTAACTCTATTATTCTAGATGATGATGTAATCAATGCTTGAACCTATGTATTGATTGCCAATTTAATTGTTATGAAGTTTTATTTCAGTTTATTTATATTCTCTTGTGTTTAATGCTTCTTGTTTGTTGGCCACAAATTAAGATGATGCATGTTTAGAATCTATCGCTCGGGAGAGAAGGATTTTGAATAGGATCTAGAGAATATAACTTAGGAGATTTATAGAGTTCGGGAGAATCTATAATCCCTTCGAAGTCGTTAACAAAGAATCACATAGCGTAATGAATTGTTAATTACTATATTTTTATAGGGATTAGGGGTGGGCATCGGATCAGATTCGAACCGATCCGATCCGAATTTGTCGGATCGGATCGGATCGGATCTGGTTATTCAATCCGATTGGATGGAGTCAGTGTGATTCGACGGATTTCGGTTCGGATCGGATTTTATCCGATCCGAACCGATCCGACCGTTTTTTTTTTTTTGATTGAAATGCAAAACGACGTCGTTTTGGGGTTTCTTTAACGACGTCGTTTTGCACTCTGATTCAAAACCTTAATCAATTAATTGCTTCAGTATCCAGCCAATTGCTTCGGTCTCCACTCTCCATCACGACTCGAGTCACGAATTAGGGTTCAAAGCAAAGCTTCAATTCATAATCCAAAATAATATCCAATTGCTTCGGTCTCCATCCTTCCCCTCTTCCATCTTCTGACTTCTCTTCTTCAGTCTTCCTCTTCAGTCCAAATGCTTCTGACTTCTCACGAATTAGGGTTCAAAGCAAAGCATTAATCTTTGAGCAAAGCATTGATTTGCTTGTTTTATTGAGACGCATCAAATTTAAGAAATCAAGAAAGTAAGTTTGTTCCCTTCGCATCAAATCTGATTATCAGATTCTGTGTAGTTAGCAACTTAGCATTTTAGCCGAATTTTAGTCTTTAGATGTGTTTTGATTCTGCCGAATTAGCAATTACATGTGTTTTGATTCTGCTGAATTAGCAATTACATGTGTTTTGATTCTGCCGAATTAGCAATTACATGTGTTTTGATTCTGCCGAATTAGCAATTACATGTATTTTGATTCTGCCGAATTAGCATTTATTTTGTTTTAAAGTTCTTGAATCAGTATTAAAGATAATGAATCAGTATTGATTGTATATTCAGTGTGTGGAGATGTGTTTAGATGTGTTTTGATTCATTTTTCTTCTGAAGTTCCTTCTTTTGCAAAGGGAATTATTTCATAAGCTGTCTGCAGACTGCAGTTTTGTGTAAATCTGGCAACTGGCAAGGTTATCGATCCCATAGATTGCTAGTGTATGCCATAACAGATTCCTCTTCATTTATCATTCGTAAAAAAAAATCTAGTTTATAGATTGTGACCAGAATAGTTTGTTGTGGAAACTGGAAAGAATATGTGCCTTGTTTGTAGGTGTAAGCTTGAAAGCTATGTGCTGTGAATCTTGGGGATTTTGGTGCTGGACAGGTTGATATATTTGATTATTTATAAAAAACCTGTGAAATGTCAATTCCAGATTTTAAACTAAATGCAATATTTCTATTAGTCATTAATCAATGACCTTAGTCCTTAATCTTATAGAGGCTCACCTAGTGTTACATATGTTAATTTATGCCCCTTTTGTCAGAATCCAAGTGATACTGTAATTGGTTCCTCACATTTATATCGCATTGGATATATGATTTTTGATGGGATTGCGTTTGGTATTTATTCCCGTAACCTTGACTTCGAACTCTAAGAATGGAACAAGACAATGATCTTCTTTCTATTTTCCTCTGATATCTTTCCATCACAACTTTAAATTTATAGTATACTTTGAACAATTTGAAAGAAGGAAACTGAATTAGTAAATTTCTATACTTGTGATACTGAATGGTTACTTCTGTAGAATGGTGCATTCATCAACTGATTCAACTCATATGGTTCTGTAGAATGGAACAAGTCAAGTTTGATGTACTTGCAAGTTTGAACATGTAAACTAATGCATTCAACATGTAAACTAATGCATTCTAATTCTAATTGTCTATTTTATTTTTGTTGTAGATGAGTGGGTTTGAAAGCTCACCCTACAGTACTGGGTCGGAATCAGATTCATTTGATGCACATTTACGAGAACCAAGGAAACAGAAGAGAAAAGTTCCCTCAAACTCTGAGAGACCGCCATTGTCAAAAAAACATGATTCATCGCCATCAATCACATCAGTAGCAAATAAAACAAGAAATAGAAGATCTGAAGTGTGGAAGTTTTCCGCATGTGTGAAGATAATCAAGATAGGGCGGAATGTATGTATTGTCAGAAGACTTATGCTTGTAGTTCAAAGGATCGGTCAACAACCAACTTGAGGAGGCATATGGAGGCCTACAAATCATATATGGCTTATTGTGAAGCACAAGGTGTTTTGGTTGGGGTTGGTGAAGAGGGAGGCACAAGTGGAAATCTCTCCGTGAGAGATGGTCATTTCAATCAAGCAGTGTGTCGGAAAGCAGCTGTGAAGATGATCATTGTTGACGAGCTACCATTTAGCTTTATAGAGAAAGAGGGTATTCGACATTTCTGTAGTGTTGCCGTCCCTCGTTTTGATGTCCCATCTCGTAGGACTATAACGAGAGATATCCTACAGTTGTTTGCTGATGAAAAAGTGATGTTGAAGAGTATTTTATCTGCGGGTTATCAGAGAGTTAGTTTGACCACCGACATATAGACGTCAATTCAAAATATTAATTACATGGTTATCACTGGACATTTTATAGACAATGATTGGCAGTTGCATCGGTGAATCCTTAGCAGTTTTCGTAGCTCATTAACTCCTGTTATGGTTGAGGCTCTAATATGCACTCAAAATTGGATACGGAATAGGCTTACAATTGACAAAACCAATGAAGTGGAAGCAATGTTATTGGAGGCAGAGTACTACGAAAAACTTGAGCAAGGTAAAAACAAAATTATTAATTACTTAATGAGTTTTTTAATTTTTAATTTCTTATAATGAATACCATTACAGTAAATGCAAACTTACTAACTGTGAATATTTTTTTTATTTTATTTGAAGAATATCACAAGACACAAGTTACAATCTGAATCACAATCACTGGATCATGTCGTTGGCAACATAGTTTGGGCGAATTATCTTTGAAGGTACAATTTTGACAAAGTTATGTTTTTCTAACTTAAAAAATAGGGGAACTTATTAACTGAAGGAAGTATTGAAGTAAGACGTTAGTAGTTAGTAGCAAATAAACAGCTTGTTCATTTATTTCCTCTTTTGATGATATGATGGTGCCTTTACGATATGAAGTGATTATATACTTATATTTTATATTTCAGAAACATTGTTTGTTAATTTCCATCTTTTGCAGGCTTGATGTTGTTGTGGTGCTGCTGCCGTGCTGGAAGTGGAATGACACTGGGAATAGTGAATTGAATACTGGATAATGGATAGTATTGTGGATTGATAATTTGATATTGTGGTCATGTTGGTTGTGTTGTGTGTAAACTTTTGGCTTTTGTAGTTTTGTACTTTTGTTGATCTTGAGATCTTGATCTTGTGGTATTGTTATAATGTTATGTGTAGTGTGTACTGCAGTAACTACTATTTTATTTTTCTTCATCTTGTGGTCATGTTGTAACATGTTATTGTCATTGTTGTGTGTACAAAAGTAACAAAACTAGAATCAGATGAGATGATCCTGCATTCCTGCTTGTGCTGTCTGTTTCTGACTTCTGTAGTGAAAAATCGGATCGGATCGGATCGGTCCGATCCGATTAGAATCGAATCGAATCGATTCGATCCGATTCGATCCGATAATTATCGGATCGAATCGGATCGAGTTCGATTCGCTGATCCGATCCGATCGGATCGTATATATCAACAAATTTCGGATCGGATCGATTTCGGATTCGATTCGATCCGATCCGAATTCGATAATGCCCAAGCCTAATAGGGATATCGAATTCTGTAATTGATAATATATTCTCTCGGCACTCAGGAGAGAGAGTTAGAATAACTTAGGATTATTGGCTTATAAATAATGTAACTAAATAAGAATTGATTGACATAACAAATACATAGGGGATAGCTAGGTGAAATCAGACTCTACAATCTCTCATATCCTGTCTATCTTTATCAAATATTTTGTTTCTTGATTATTTAGTTTTTAATCTAAATTTAGTTGCTTTTTAAATAAAATTAGGTTTACTAATTATAGTATTTAGTGTGAGTTGAATACAATCCATGTGGGTTCGACCCTCTTTCACTTATCTTTACTAAAACTTGACATCGTATAATTGCGGTACGATATAAAATATCACAACATATATAAGCGTTAAATGAAAAAAACTTATAAATCTAACACAAAATCTGAAAATAGACTATAAACTTGTAATATGATAACATGACTTGCAAACATAACACATGGAGTACGTCAATTGAAAACTGTAAACATGACACTTGAAAGGTCGTCATAGACTGAAAACTATCAACATGGACTAAAACATAAAATATATTAATAGATCGTGAAAACATGAAGATATAAACATAACTGGAATCCTATAGCACATAAACATAAGCTGAAAATGTATATTCATAACATGAAGACATGAACGTAAAACGTAAAACGTAGCTTATAGGCATATAATGTGTATATATAAACTGAAATTGTAACTGAAAACATAACTTCTTAACTTGAAAACAAAGAATGTAAAACGTAAACGACATTACGTAAACTGGAATATAATTCGTCAATAAAATATATAAACGAAATAACATAAGAAACTTAGAAAATGTAACATTCACTCACAAAGCTGGCGTCCAAATATTTATATGATCGAGTGGAACCAACATGATCCTTCTGTGTGGAAACACATGCATGTGAATGATGAAATGTGTGTACTCATACTGACGTGATAGCTTAAGATATTTTTCTAACATCCTAAGTTATCTGAGACACCACTTATGAACCTAGCATGTGCGTGAATGACATATGTATCCAAGCCATCTTAACCATATAATATAACATGAATATTATTATGTTTATTCATCAATCACACACTAACCATCTCACAGCATAATCACCAACATGAAAAAATGTCATATTTCTCAGCAATGACACACCAAAACAACCTTGTATTTTTCATGAACATTGTTCAAGCCTCTAACATAATCCATGCTACATTCAATAGTTACAACAACACCCTATCACAAAATGAGGTTCACTCCCACTCCTCCAAAAACCGTGCAAGTTACACATTTTCAAGCACATCAATTTATTCACCAATCTAAACACTCCATATGCATTGTTTATAACATCATCAAACCACAACAACCATGCCTCCCCTCCAACACCCATTTAGCCAAGAGACCAATTTTCAAGCTTATAGATTCTAATCAAATTAAAACATAATTCACGTCATAATCATCTAACATAAACATAGATAAACATTCTAACTAACTCAATCACGCAAAATAAATCAACTTTAGTCTTGGGTTTCCTTGGATTCAAAGTTAAGAATATGAAATTCTATGCTAGGGGTTACACAATCCATATACCAATAAATGGAGACTTACAAGGCTTGAGTATTGCAACAAAATCCACACTTGAAATGGCTATAGGCGTTAGGGGTGTTCATAGGTAGGATATATTTTTTTGAATTTTGTGAGACTTAATCGGGTTGGGTCACGCGGGTATGAAAACTCGAACCTGAATTTGAGATGTGAAACCTGATCGGGTCGGTCGGGCCGGGTCATCGGGTCAGCTAATTTTTTTAATGTAATATTTATTTTGAAATATAAATACTAGTTATTTTATGTCCCGAAAATTATCACATATATAAAGTTTCAATACAACAAAAGTAATAAATAAATGAAATGATGGTAAAAAAATTTTAAAAATAATATTTTTTTTAGAAAAATAATAAAAATCTTATAGTATTGGGTCGAGTCAGGTCTTAATATCAAACCCATGACCCCAATTCGTAAATATCGGGTCGGGTCGGGTTAACTCAAAAAAATATTAATTTTTTTGAAACTCACGCGGATTGGGTCGGATCGGGTCGCAGGTTGATCTAAAAATTTATACACCTATAATATCCGCGTGTCGGATCAGGTCGTGGGTTGACCTAAAAGTTTATACACCTATAATAGGTGTGGCTAAGGAGAAAATTTATGTTGTGAGGGGTGTGAGTGTCAAATTCGGGAAATGAGACTAAGTAAGGGGAATAGCGCCTAGTGTGTTTTGATTCACAAAAATGAGATTTCTTACAAATAAAATATTAATAAATATTTTGGCAAATGTTTAAAATTGTGGTGCAATCTCATCACTATGTAGGTATGCCACAAAGTGATCAATTTTGATTTTGTTTTGCTCCAAATTTTGGAAATTATTTAACATGAAAGTTGTAGAGTTATGTCTTATCTTTCTAATGGTATTAAGATCACCGAAAACATACATCTGTAGCCTAAGTTATGATCAAAATACCAAGTGTTATCTAAAAATACAATTGAAATAAATGAGTACTGGAACTGTAAAAATAATTTCGGGTTTCCGAAGAAATATTTTTAAGAATCATGAATTCACTCATGCATGATTTTATGCCAGATAATAATTCACACATATAAGAAATGACTAAAGTAATCATATTGTGATAACGATGGTGTTATACATATACATCTATCTATTTATTTAATATATAAAGGTTGAGAAATACTTTTCTTCTAAGACTGTCCACATAGGTGTTCTTGATTTTGAAGTTAGCAACGTAATTAAATGAGTTATCAATATTGAACTTTTCACATTCTCAATTAAATTTCACTTTTCACATTCTCCAACCGAAAGTCTTTCATTTTTTCATCTTCTCTAAACTCTTCGTTTTACAAAATTATTAGAAATTGAAAATATGTTAATTAAAGACTTATACATTTCAAATGAATTACCAATTTTTAACTTTTCATATTTTTCAAAATCTATCATTTTCCCAACTTTTACAAACAACTCATTTTCTAAGATTATTAGTGTTTGAAAGTACGTTAATTAAAGGTCTATTAATTTCAAATGAATTATTAATATTTAACTTTTCACATTCTTCATTAACTCTCACTACACTGAGAGTTTTGTTCTTAATCAATAAAATGCTATAAAGTGGAATAAACAAGAAGATTTATTTGTTAATTTGAGATAATGTTAAAGGACTTGCAATACTTAGACAACTATGGTTGAAGTTATGATCCTAATTAATTTTATTTTTTATATTTAATATCGATCATATTTGTCCAAAATAAATGAGTTGCGCATCAATCAAGTTATCAGCTAGTATTCCCTAACTAGTGAGAATGATCATATTTTTTTATTATTCGAATGAAGCTAAAAATAAAAAATATTATGAATATTAATATATATTGAAAGATTAAAAAAATAAATTCGATATTTTATCTTTTAATTTTGTCCTTATTTTATTTTCAATCTAAATGTCTGGATTAGAGATGATTTGTGACTAGAGAAGTTGAAGTGATGTACTCAATAGTCAACACTCAACTAGAACAACGATATATTTTAAGGGCTCTTATTAAAAAAAACCCAAATAAAATAGAAGTTTTTCGATTTAGCCCGAGTCAAACTTAAAAATTTACATTTAGTCCTATTCTAATAAAATTATCAAATGGGACATAGAGCTAAAATTAAAATTAATATTTTTTTTTCAAAAAAGAAAAAAATACCCTCACGTACATTGGAGGTGTGTTAAAAATTTATTTTTTTCCACTTTCAAATTAAAACGTAAATATCTCTCAAAATATAAAGTGTTTCATGAAAAAAATTAAATATTATAAGTTTACAAATTTTAAATTTTAAAATAAGATCGATTGTAAACATGTTTCGATGAAAAAAGATTAAAAAAAAAACGACCATACATTATAAGAGAATAATGATTTCAAATTAGTCATTTTTAAACACTCATATCTCTTTCATCCGGACTCCAAATCAAAATTTGGAAAATTATACATATACTTGACATATATGCCTACAATTTTCATTAACAAACCTCTCTCAAATTCTGAATAACGTAATGCCGAAATTAATCCCAAAATTATTATATCGCACAAACTAAATATTGACCTCTATTATAGTCAAATTTTTACCTCAATCACATTGATGACTGAAAGTTGTATTATGTGTGCCTCAGTAACATTACTTACCTTCAGTCGCGTTAGTTATATCAGTTATATTGTCGACCTTCAGTTACATTGAGTACAACCATAATTGTGACCTCAATCGTATTGTCAACCCTCAATTACGTTTGTGACCTCAATCATATTAATTATCTCAGTCACATTGTGACCCTTAATCACATTGAGCACAATCAAAATTTTGACATCAGTCCATTTTCCGACCTTCAGTCATATTACCGATCCTCAATCACATTAGTTATCTGTAATATCCTGAATTTTTCAGAATGGTTTTGGAAGTTTTTTGAATTTTAGTTCAGAATTTGGAATTGGATGACATTCAGAAATAAAACTTTATGTGTTGAAAAATTGGTTGGAATATTTTTAAGTGAAATTTCGTCGCGCTGGAAAACTCACGGTTCTGATAACCAGTTACATGATCTGTTATTTTATCGTTATACGCATAAAGTTTCTTATTTCGACTATAAAGATAGCAAAAAGAGTTTGATTAGACTGATTCTTAAACCATCGGACTCGTTTTTTCGAGACGAACTTTCACGTTGAACACTTTTTGAAATTTATATCAAAAAGACTTCACAAATGTAAATTTCCATGAAAGCCTCATGACAGGGGCCTTATTGTAATTTTTGGGGGTCAGATTGTAAATTTAAGAAAGTTTTCTCTAAATACCTATAGTTTTCAGAAATTGCCAAAATGAAAAACTTCCTAAATCCTTCAACCCGTACCCCTGTTCCCAAAATTCATTCTTGGTAGCCCTGGTCGTGCCGGCAGCCTGCTGGCCACCGCCGGCCGGCACGACCAGTCAGAGGGGGGGCGTCGGCCACCCCTCCACCTTGTGGTTGCTGGCCGCAGCCCCCACGTCATCGGAAACAGTCGAAGGAGAGAGAGAAACATGCGCACATGGGTTTGTCGATCCTGGCCCCTCGATTCGTTTCACGAGCTGAGCCACCCGGAAAATCGAGGCTCTCAAAGTGTACTACGAGTTGGCGGTGATAGATTTTCTTTCCATGCAAGATTGCACACGAAACGAGGAAGAAAGATTCAGATGAATAGTGACCCACGGTGAACAGTAGCTCCGATCAAAATTTCTTCAATTCCAGCGCGTTCGTGGGATCGTTTGGAGTCCGTATATGCCCTCGAAATCTCAGTAAGACTTCTAACGGTAAAAATCTGTTGATTTCAAGTTTTCCACTAAATATTCAGATGTTTCTAGTAGCTTCGTAGAGTAACGTAATTATATAAATTGAATAGGTTGAGCATTCGTTTATTGAATATGTGTATATGGTAGAATCCGAGAGAAATTAGAGCGAATTTGATAGATCTGATAAGTAAGCGAGTTTTCGGTAAAATCGGGTTTCACATGCACTTGTGCTTGATGAACGTAATTAAGGATAAAGATTAATTATGATGATATGATATTATTTGAGTAATTCCAGAGAAGTTCGGAGGGCTTAGGATCCTTCTGTAGCATTTTCAGAAACTTTTCGGAAGATTTTTTGGAAACGCATAATTTACAAATTTGAGCTACAAGATAGACATATGATAATGTATAATGAAGTAATATGAATATTAGACGTGTTCCAGGTGGAACGGGAAGGATCCGGAAAGTTCTGGATTCTTTCGTATTATTTTTCGGACTTTTCGGAAGGTGGATTTTAGTCGGAAATGGAATCTAATGCTACAAATATGTTTTATCGGATGTATAATAAGAAATGAAACTGAAATCACTGAAAACAGATTTAATTTGAGTTTTCCCGGAAAGTTGCAAAGTTTATGCTATCACTAAGTTTTCCATGATTAACGGCCCTAACCGCCCGTATTTTATGTTACAGATGGGGAAAGAGAAAGGATAGAATGGACCCCAAGTAAATACTTTACTGTGATCATGCCTAAAGTAGATAAGGTATGATAGCTGATTGTGTGCTTATATATATATATATATGTGTGTGTGTGTGTGTGTGTTGTGTTTGTGTGTGTGTGTGTGTGTGTGTGTTGTGTGTGTGTGTGTGTGTAGACTGCAGACTCGTAGAAATATGTAACAGTAGCTATGGAGTTTTAGAAAGCATAAAATGAGAGCTTTTAGAGGTACTATCAATGAGATTCGTAAAGAGCACGTATATAAACAGATTGTCTGAAAGTATGCATAGTGTCGGGTTTCCAGATAGCAAGCTAGTATCAGCATACAAATCTTAGTATAAGTTGTCGTTACATTTTCATAGTTAAACATATCTTCTAGTAGAACACGTTTTCAGTACTCGAGATGTAAAAGTTTTGTAAATAGTTTTAACGAAATTTTTCAGACTTCATTTTAGTTTTTGTCTGAGTGTGGATCTAGTTGTATGAAATGTGTTGATATGTTTGATGACATGTGCGAGTATTTTTCATATAGATGCATTTGTTGAAATGGGGTACGGGCCCACTTTGTATGTATTGGATGAGTGAGATGTCACCAGTTAGTAATTGACTGTGGTTGACTTTGTTGTTGTGTATATGGATAATAGCATTTCATTGCATTGCTTTGCATCGCATGACTTACATGATCATATGGTTGCTATGATGATGCATATGCATTTTGCATACCCAGAGGGAGACATAGTGCACATGGACAAATACAGATCCAAAACCATGGGGACAGCGATATGTAATGCCCATGGATCATAGTTACAGTGAGTGAACCATTTTTCTCAAACTTATTTTATTTAAATATTTTTGATGTGAGACTTACTTTTAAGGCACATAAAGCGTTAGCCAAAGTTTGATTTCAATTGTTTTACGAATGATAATGTTTTAGAAAGATTGATTTCAAAATATGATTTTGTGATTTTGGGAGGCATGGGGGAAAAACCCACCTCAGATGTAACTTGGTACATACATTGGAATTGACGACTACTGGAATTGACGGATATAACATGTGCACATGTAGAGCAGGACTAGAGGGATAATGATACGTAACACCCTTAGATCCTAGTTTCAGCGGCTTGGGGGACGACAATACGTAACGCCCAAGACTATCAGATTTTAGGGCGAGGGAGATGGAGATACGTAACACCCATAGACCCTAGATTCAGGGACATGATAATGGCATGCATTGGGGGACGACAATATGTAACGCCCCAATGGCATGGATTTGCACACCTGGCTCCAGTTCAGTGGCTTGGGGGACGGCGATATGTAACGCACCCATGCGTCAGGTTTTCTACAGATACTCAGAGACATGGTTTCCAAAATGATGGTTTTAAACTCAGAGGATTTCAGACAGTGCTTAGGGGGACGGCGATACGTAACGCCCTTAATCAACCAAGTTATTATAGTGACTTTTAAAGTTTTCAGATAAAATGATTTAGAAAGTTTTATGTGATTTCTAACTATAAAAATTCAAAAGTTTATACAAGAGTTTTATAGTTTTATAGAGTACGTGAGTTTTGATTTCACTAGATATGGAATCTGTTGATTTGGAATTGATTTTATCAGTTGTATGGAGATTTTCATGATAATCTTTGTACATAACTGTGTACTTTTATAAAAGAATTGATTTCCAACAGATTACCAAATTGGAATTTCATGTAAAGGATTTTGACACTACTTGATCTTGTATACCATCAAAAATTTTGAATTCGGTTTTTCTTCCAGCTGTCTTGATATTTTCCAACATATGGGATTTCTTATTTTATAAATCTATACGATTTTCAGAGTTTGTACTGAAGTTATACAATTTCAGATATAGAAATTCTAACTTTGGCATATAGCTTGCCCTATGGGGCCTGGCGCAATTGATTCTCCTATCTGGTGGAGATATTTTCCTTGATATGGAAGTTCAACCATACCTAGTTCTGATTTCATGAGTAAGATCGTAGTATACTATAAGTATGTACCTTGTATAAATTGCATGTTGAGATGCATGATCGATTTTATAATATTAATGTAAGGGTTGAGTGTTAGGTGTTTATCACATTTAGATTGCAGTTTGTGAGGATTCCAATGGATGGAATCAAGCGTCGGTATCTTATATTGTATAGAGGTCCGAGGTTTCAGCTCAGGGTTTCAGTAAAATTTTTACACCTCATAATTAGCTAATGTTTGTGTTTTAGCTCACGTAATTTATATGAAGTAACCAGTCATAGTTTAGCTGACTAAACCACCACGGGTTTGTGATGGCCATAGCCTGCGGGTTTGGGTGGTTTGGTAAGTAATAAGTTAATGAGATGCTAGAATTCCATTGATACGTAGTATAATGTGGAACTAAGAAGATAAGCTTACTATAATATTGCATTCAGTACAGTGGGTAAATTATCCAAGTATAATATATGTAAACGGCCATCAGGTAGATATGAGATTTATAAGTTGTGTATATTCACATATATTTGATTACTATTTATGTTCATACAGTTACTTGATATATTTACATAAGACGTGGGTTACTTACTGAGCTTTATAGCTCACACATCGACTGTTTGCTAGTTTTGCAGGTTCACATTGGACTTAAAGAGCTAGAAGATTTCCATAGACGTCTTGCAGATAGCGGATCAGTCAAGTCAATCTTGAGTTGTTGTATGATTCTGGGATGTGTAATTGGGCTCCCACAGTCTTAGTTTTATATCATATGTATAATTTTAAATCATGCTGAGCACATAGTTGTTTATAGTATTTGTCTAATGTCAGGCCAGAGACCTATTTACATATAAGTTGAGATTTGTCAGGCCGGAGACCTATTTGCATGAGTTGAGATGATTGCTTTTGAATTTAATATCAGGACACCTCGAGGTGCCGGACTTTGATCCAGGTTTCATGATTTTTAGCAGAGGTCATGCCGAAATTTTAGTAGCATCAAAGTCTTATGGAGATGGATTTTCCTGTCTTATGCTGGTAGCATCCTGGCATTAGGTGGGATGTTACATTATCTTAGTCACATTGTCGATCCTTAGTCACATTACCGACCCTCAGTCACATTGAGCAATTTTATATTTATTACTTCAGTCACATTGCAACTGTATTTTTTTTTACCTATAGTTACAAAGTGACTGTTAATTAGGTGTGTAGCTGAGTATGTATTTTTTTTAACCACAGTCACAATGTGACTATAAGTGGTTTTATGCACACACCAAATAAACCAAAGAAGAATTAATATTTAGTGTATATTTAAATTTAAAATAAGTGTTTTAAAAAAGCAATACTCAATGAGAGATAATGAGTTTAAAAATATATTTGAGTTTGCTCACCCCTTATTTTTTAAAGCAAAAAAATAATGTTCACGTAAATAGTATAAACTATTTATGTGACAAATGTTTACGATTCACGTGAACGTGAACAATAATTTTTGTTGTTGTTTTATACGAATAAAAGAGAGAAAAAAATAGATCAAATCTCTTATTAGTTAAAAAAAAAAAAAAAAAAAACTAAAGAGGATTAAAAAATGATTAAAGATGACTACAACTTAAAATCTTAAGATTAAGGAGGAAATAAGTTTAGAAAAAAAAAATCTCTATATATTTTATTAATAATTTCATTGAGAAGTATAAATTGATTACTTTTTAAAATATGCAAATATACGTGTTAATTTTTTTTTTTTTTAAATTCTATTATTATCTATTATTTATAATTTTTTTTAAAAGTAAATGAGTGAAAAAGTTATATATTTTAAAAATTATATATTTTTAACCTCTTATCTAGGGTTGGCATGGGGCGAGATTTGTTAATCTCGGTCCCGTCCCGTTAATGAAACCAGGATGATTCCCATCCCGTTAAATTTTTCAGGATAAAAAATCAATCCGAAACCGTTAAATCTCATCTCATCATATTAAATTTGATCTCATCCTGTTAAAATCTCGTCCAATCCCATTAAAATATCGTCCAATCCAACTAAATTCCATCACATCTTGTTTTCCGTCCTGTCTTGTTTGAATTTTCAGAACTTTTTTTTATCCCTTTCTATCCTATTTTTAAACGAAATATGAAAAAATGTCTCAAATCTCCTCTTAAACCGGAAGAGACAGAGAAAATTACCATAATCCGAATGCCAACTCAATTAGACTGTTGGGCAAATAACATATTCACATTTTCTTATCCTCCTTAATTTATCACTACCTTATCCATTTTATAGGCCTAGCATAAAACCCATATATTTATGGGCCTGAGTGAAAATGGCCTAATATTATATAGTTCAATTACACGTTTCAACTAGGGATATCAAAAAACCCGGATTCGGC
>SKCR01040974.1:0-59352 GCA_019454045.1 Zanthoxylum bungeanum | reverse complement strand
GTGTCTTTTGTTATTTTCCATAGTATTTTCTTTTGTCTTTTTATTTATTTAGCAATTCTACAATCAATCAAATCAATCAAGTAATCATTCTCTTCTCCCTCAATTAGATATTTGTAAATAAATAGATTCAACAATTAATAACAACAGTAGGAATTAAGTCCTCGTGGGATCAATATTTTTATACTACTTGAACGATACGTACACTTGCGTTATACGTGTGTGTTTACGCCGGTCAAGGAGCAAGACTGGACATTCTTGTGTGAGCTCTGGTCGAGCGACAAACACGAGGTAATTTTGGAATAACACGAAACTGATAATTCTCTTTGTTTTTATTACTGATAATGTTTTTAAAAGCAGAATAAATGTCACGCAAACACGGAGAATCACAGTCACATGCGTTTCAACTATCGTGGAGGCTCCAAGCCATTTTCCGAATACCGTGCCGAACATTCTGAGGTAAATATACGCTAAACTATTTTTTAACATTTCATTAATTTTACTAACAGTAACAACCACTTTTTGCTTTTTTACAGAGTAGCAAGGGTGAGGTGCACTCAATTCCGGAGTTTTCTCGAGTGACGCACTATAGTGAGAAGAAGAAATGGATCAATGAAGAAGCTGAACGCTGCTATGTAAGTTTTAGTATTTAGAATAAATTAAATATATTTTTAAATTTAATTGTTTTCTTTTCAAGTTCAAACATTACCTTCATTTTTTTAAACAAAACGAAATGGTGGAGGTACAGTGACAGGCTCATGAGACATGGTCCGACCCTCTACCAGATAAGGAGTTATCGCAATTAGTTTTCAAGAACCAGACAAAATACAACGTCGGACTCGGTATTCGTAACAAGCCGACGTCATCTGGATGGACTATTGTTTCTTCTCATACTCAGTTGTGTCTTCATTAACAGCTAGCGAGCACCAAGGAAGAGTTGGACAATACCAAAGAAGAGTTGAAGAAAACTCAGGAGAAGTTACAGCAGATCGAAGAGGACAACCAAAAAAAAAAGATGCAGGAGTTCGACCAGTAGATGATGACTTTCAGGCAGATGCTAAAGGCCTCACTCAACCAAATTACATCGGACTCGACCGCCCCTCCATCACAACAATAATGATTGTTATTTTCATTTTTATAAACATTCACAACATCAGTGATTGTTATTTTCATTTTTATAAACATTCACAACAACCGTGACTGTTAATAAACAATGTATTTATTTTATTTAATAAAATTTAATTTATTTTTAAATTTATAAGAACAAAAAATTATTAAAATAAAAATAATTTTACTATTATTCAATAAAATTATTTTTCTTATAATAATATTTTTCAAAAAAAATCTGAATGTTTCGAAGCTAAAAGCTCATTAATAATAATTTTCTTATACCCTTCACCGTCGAAGTATTCGATGCTAAAAGTAATAAAATAATATTTATATTTTAATATTATTTCACCTTTAGCGTCGAAATATTCGACGCTAAAGGTAATAAATAAACTTTTATTTTTTATTTTAAAATACATTTAGCGTCGAAATTTTTGACGCCAAAATAAAAAATAAATAAATTTTTTATTAAGTATAAAATTATTTTTCGTCGAAAATATTCATATTCAAATACGTGATTTAGCGTCGAAAATTTTTTTGACACTAAAAGGTCTCAAATTTATCGTCGAAAGTATTTTGACGTAAAATATTATACTTTGGCGCCGAAAATATAATTTTGAAGCTAATAGTCTTTCTCGTCCATGTTTTAGCGTTGAAAATTTACATCGAAAATATTCGACGCTAATGATCTTTAGTGTCAATAGACATTCTTTTAGCTTTAATATTTTTCGATGCTAAAATAGACCTTATTTTTTATAGTGAATCCAATGGCTTTTCTGCCAACGTCTTAGCGTATTACTTTGCACCATATTTTTTCAAGGAAAATATGTCATATCGATTGAAATGAATAATTAAAACTCAAAATATAAATATTTGACAACCCTCAATTTTCAAGCTAACTTTTGAGTTGAGTTAGACCTGTGAATTTCAATATGGTATCAGAGTCGATAATTAAAACTCAAAATATAAGTATTGAGCAACCCTCAACTTTCAAACAAGATTTTCGGTTAAGTTAGATGCATGAATTTTAATAACATTCACTGCCGAAAACAGTGTACTACTTTGCACGGCTACAATATTTTTTTCCTAGCCAATTAAGGAAACATCTTGTTGACGGTGGTGTTCGGCCCCCAAGAAGTCAGAATCCCAAAGAATGGCCTAAAAGGGATTTCCATTTCCAAGGTTCGGGGGCCTAAGCCCAAGAATTAGAGGTGTTTGGTCTAGTGAAGAGCTCGGAGTCGGTTCACATTTGATACCAGACCCGAGGTGTAAAGATGTTCACAGAAGCGATGAGAGGAAAGGTCTCAGACCCGACCATTGTAGCTGTTGTTTCTGTCTGCTGACCTGGTAGGGCGGGTCGGGGTGGTAATGGTATGATCGAGTCCAAGTGACTTAAGCCATATATGGGAATTCGCATTCTCCAAAAGCGTCTGATGTGAAAGGAGCAGGTCACTGGCTTAACTTCTCGCACACACTTTCGCGTGAGAATAGACATGTTACAGGCTGACATTGTGAGGTAACATGTAGTAGTGACCAAGAGTAGTGTGGTTTAATGAAGTGTCAGGTGGCAGAGCTATTTTTTGCGGAGCAGTTGGGGAAGAGTGCCTTCGTATTAATGGAAGAATCATGTGGCCGACGTCACAAGGGTAGTGTAACAATAGAATTTGCCATAGTATATAAAGAGGTTGAGAATTCATTGTAAAAGGTTGGCTAATTCTATTTCATTCTTCACTTGTAATAGAGAGCAAAGAGCTTAAGTGTAAAAGTGAGCTTGTTAGAGGTCAGTAAGACGAGCTCGAGAGATAAGCAGTTCGATCATACCCGACCACGTAATAAAAGCTTTCTTTTCCCTTGTGCCTGTGGACGTCGGTTGGCTGTACTCCGCCGAACCACGTTAAACCCTCTGTTTTGTCTTTGTGATTTCTCATCTTTTGCTAAGTTTGTATTTGGTCTCCAAACCAAACAAATTCACAGTTGTGGAAGGATTGTTCGAGGAGTGGTTTTCCCGAATTACCCCTGGAATGAAAATCAGCCGTCAACAGTTGACGCCGTCTGTAGGGACATGAGAAAAAGCAGTAAACACATTGATACGATGGCAGGAGATGGGAATCATAGATCTTTAGAGGCTTCGACGACGGAGTGGATGGAAAAAATTGAAGAAACTATCCAGAATTGGAGAGAAAATGCACGAAAGGAAAGAGAATCAACTCAGGTCTTCATGAAGACCATGTTGTAGAAGTTGGAAGAGAAAAATGGTGAAAGAGAGGGAGTGAGCCCAACCAAAGAAAAGAAGAGATAGCGAGGTGAAAGAGCATTGCTAGAGCAGAAGAAGATGATGAACATAGGAAGAAGAGTGCCCATAGAATGATATTCGTAGTCGTCACCGAGGCTGTACCTATAGAAAAATTGTGGGAAGAAGAAGAGGGCAGATAGACTCCAGAGTCTTTTAGTAACAGTCCACGTTTTGTAGAGAGTGATCTGGAATAGTACCCCGGGAAGGACATGAAGTCCTCAGTTATGGAAGGTATCGCGCTCAAAATAAAGGACGCGGGGAGACTAGCGGTCCAGAGGACCAGATGAAGAGTTGGTTTCGAAAAGAGATGAAGAAGATGAGGGGTGACCAAGACATGTGGACATCGTACCCTTTCACAAAGGAAATTTTGGCGATGGTATTTCTAAAGAGATTCACTATGCCCTCCATGGATGTTTACAAAGGCAGCACGAACCCCAAATCTCATGTTGAAAAGTTTATTATGTTGATAGAAATCCAAGGGATGGTTGGAGAGACAATCTGAAAGGTGTTCCCTTTTACCTTGGATGGGTCCGGTAGTCTGCGGTTCAGGAACTTGACGCCGGGAGAATCGGCAGTTTTTCCCAGTTGAGGAATTCCTTTGTACGACACTTTAAAGGAGCGTGCGTGTTAGGGTTGGTGCTCAGAGCGCCAATCCGGACCATATTTATGTCTGATTCATGAATACGAACATCCCATTTTCCATAATATTACTTATTTATGGTTGCACCTCTTGTTTTTATATACGTATTCGATCTGATTACGATTAGATTGAAACTAAATATTGTTTAGTGATATGTATATATTAGACAAAGGCCCGATAATATATAATGCAGTACACAGTTACAAAGCTAGTTTGTAATTGAAATTGGGAAGTGTCACTGCTAAATGTATATTATCAGATACAGTTCCTGGTCAAGATTCACTAACACGGGTCGGTTAGTCAAATCTGTTGAGACCAGTACATGTCGTATATCGAGACTTGGTCTGATGGTTTATCCCAATGAACCATGAGTCTAGGGAGACTCGTATAGACGTGTAGGTGTTTATGATAGATAAACACCGAATGACTCACCGAAGATTCTTAATGGATGGTACACCAACGTCAATAAGAATCTTCTCGGGTTGAGTAGCATAGTGGTTCTTCGACTTGAGATACCACTGTGGATGTATGAGGCATCCTCCATACTTAAATGGCAGTCACGTCACCGATCTATTTAGATCAGACCTCCACCTGTTCGTTGGTTGTGGACCGATCCTCAGGATATCTTGTGTGTATCAAGATAGGATCCGTCAGTTCTGTGTACAGAGCATAGGTAGTCCATATTTGATTAGCAGTTTGTTAAATATGTGGCCACAGTAAACTTGAGAAGTAATTCCGAATGTTATTTAGAGATTGCTAATAGAAAAGTCGACGGGATAATACCTATAGAGATTTGACGTTTACATCTATATCTCTGGGATTATCCGGATACTTGTGACGGAGGGATTATACGTATGCAATGACCTCGACCTGTATGATTCAGCTAGTACATCTGTGGTCGTCATAATTTACGGGTGGGTAAATTATGGACACGAAATTGGATTTTGTTACGGATATACCTGAATCTAGAGAGTCTCACTAATGAAATATACTCGTAGAGCACTAGGGCGACTTTTATAATAATGATGATTATTTATTAATCGTTTAATGGTTAAACAAAAAATACATGCAAACGGGCCGAACCGTCATTTCCTAATTAATGTGCATTTGTATTTAATATATGATATTATTAAATACACATTAATAAATTGTCAAATAAAGATATTTGTCATATATCATTAATATATGTATTTGAAATATTTAAAGTAAATATAATACATATATTTGAGATATTTGTATTAATTAATTAATTATTTATTTAATTGTTAAATGATTAATATAATTAAAATATAAATATCCACCAAATGATAAAGTTAGGAAATGATTATAAGTGTTAAATTATTGACTTTATACTTAAAGGAAAAAATTGTTAAATTGAATTTGACTTCCTTGGATATTTGTTTTAATTGTTGAAATTAACATATCCTTTTTCCTTTTTATTTGTAATATTCGGCTATCACCCTAAATTAAATATAATGGTTATATTTTTTAAGTTGCAGTTGTTGACTTGTTGAATAATTCATTAAAGGTGTAATGATTTAGATGCAAGTTGATAAAGCAAAAATTAAATGAACAAAAATATCTAGATATTATATCTACATCACAATTTCGGCCAAGGCCATTTTTGGGCAAGTATATATTGTTTTGTTTCATCTTTTAGGGTTAGACAAGTTCATTTGATACCAATAAACATAAAAGAAGTTGAGAGAAAAGCTTGGAGGCTAAAGGAAAAAGCTTGGAAATCTTTGAGTTTTGTAAGTTTTTCTTTAAAGTTTTCAACATGAAAAATGTTTCTAACATGCTTAGCATCATTTGTGTTGCTTTGGTGTTGTCTCTCTTCAGATAGTTTGTGTTTATTTTGGTTGTGAACTTTGATGAAAGATTGATGCATGTAAGTAAGCTTGAAATGGTTTCAAAGCTTTACTTTTGATTTTTAGAAAATCAAAGTTGCCATTATAGAGTTAGTAAGCCATTCCTTGGTGACCTAGAATTGTTCTAGAGTTATTTCAAAGTGGTGAGGCTTGATTGGTGAAGTATTGAATGGATTAAAGTGTTGGATTTTGTAAATTTGGTGAAATTGGACAATTTGATGAAATTGAAAAATTAGGGTTCATAACCCACTCCAAATTTCGGGATTTTTATATATGTGATGTATTATGGTATGAATATGATGCATGTAAATTTTGGGGTAGATTGGATTTGATCTTGGCATGTTTTGAACAAAAGGGACAAAATACAATTACTTGAAAATTTGGGGGTAGTCACGGCAATTAGGAAAAATTGGGGATTTGTGTTAAATCTGATTTTGATGCATTAGATGTGTTGAAAAATATTTTAGAAATAATTTAGAATCATCCAAAATTATATTTGATAATTTTGGGCTAAAATAATCAATTTACAAAGTTTTGGGGCAATTCGGTAATTATCAAGAAATTTGATCTCTTGTGTAATTTTTCAGAATTTGACAATTGAATAATTAAATAAATAAGTTTATTTAATTGATCCGAGAAAAATTTTTGAAATCGGAAAATTTTGATTTTCCGATATTCCGCTGTGTGTTACCGATATTCCCCCTTAAAACCCCAACAAAATGGTATCAGAGCGAGTCTGATTCTGGACACCCTAATATGATTAGCCCTTTAAAATCTAATGTTTTTTCTTTTCTTTACTTGATACATGCATGCTTTCTTTTAATTTGATTAAATTTAAAGTGCATGACGCTTTATGGAATATCCCACTTAATAAGGTTTTAAAGTAACTGGTATTTGGAATACTTGTTTCTTGGTCCGTCTTGTCAATACGGTTTAAAAATATTTTTCCGTGACTACATCCGAGACCATGCCTCTGCTGTCAGGGTGTAGCCGATAGAGATTTATTTATGCCCGATGTATATTAGATACTAGATAAATTCAAGCGAAAGCGGAATCCTGAACGTGCCCTAGCTATCAGGGTTACGCAAGTAACTTGAGTTTATCATTGACGAGTTTAACCTTGGTACGTCTCCTTGTGGGCCTGCCTTAGTAGCGACAACGAGAAACGACCAGGACCGGAAACCGAGGAGTCACTAGTGAGTGATTGACAATGAGTTGTCTACCTGTGAATATACGTAGGTGAGACCATGCCTCTGCTGTGAGTCGAAATATATTCATGGGGTCGTCTTCCCATTATGGAATTCGATTTAATTATTGAATTTTCATTTTTCTGTTGGGGATTACGGTATTACGTAAAATAGTGGGAGGCACTGCTAAGTTTAAAAATTCCTTAACTTAGGCAGTGTGTATTATTATGGAAATAGCCGCTTGTTTGTTTTCCTTAATCTATATTAGATAGAATTAAACTTTTAATTCACTGCACACATATTTTGATATGTTATCTGACTTGACTCTTGGTTGCAGTTATTCTAGAATAGGTTCTAGATACTACTAGACTATGATATTATTAGATTGGTCTAAACCATCAGGAACTGTTGTTCCGATTTTCTTCAAAAATCAAGATGGTTAATGACTTAGTTTCTAAGTCATGATAGATAATATAGATAGATATCCCTTTTAGGATATAGTACTTTAGAGAGAATAGTTTCTTATGCAGTAAGAATTGACTTGAATTAGTTCATGTCTCGAGATTCTTGAGTGGCATTAAGAAAGCCCCATTAGGTATTTGTTTATCTAGTAATGACGTTTCTTAGCTTTAATGACCTTTAGAGGCAATGTGTCTGACACAATTTGCTAATCAATTATTTGTAATTGTTGTGAATAGTTGAATGCAAATAGTAAAGCTAAAGAAAGGAGATGCGTATAGTTATGTATAGAAAATATCGATTTTCACAATACTACAACTATAGGTATTGGATACCAGATCTCCCCTCTAGTTATTTAAAAATATTAGTTAACGATTGTTTTGATATTTGATATCGGAACTCGCGACTATTGGATAGTTACTTGTTCTTTATAAACAATTGTTATATATTTTAAATATAACTAGTAGTGTCATAGACGTAGAGATAAACATTAAGAGAAATTATTCGGTAAAATAAATAATTTAGAACGGTGCTTTATGAGTTTAATCACTTAAGCATTAGATGCTTATTCCATATAGTAAAGGATGGTTTGATACAAGATCACACCACACATCCTTATCCATTTAATGAATATTGTATTCAGGAAGGTGATTAAGATCTCATTTAACCAATGATTGTCATTGGACCACCAGATTTATTTAACTGATACATTGGATGTATGTAGTTTAATAAATTGTAATTGCTTAAGATAGTTTTCTTTACTTCGTAACTTAGTTTATGAATTGTCATAACTTAGTTACGTGTTTCTGAAAGAACACATATTGAACATCTTGAAATGATCAAGAACTTTCAATCTGTTCTGATGAAACGTAGATTGAACATTTTTGACTTGTTCATATATATTCAATCTAAAGTTTTTAGAGAACTCTATCCTCAAAATTCATTACATGTCTTTGAACTATTCAAATATTTTTGATACGATCAAACGTATGAATTTAAATCAATTAGTTCTAAGGTTATTCAATGAATATGATTCTTATTCAATATAATTCTTCCACATTCCATCTTGATGGAATTGGTCAGTGGGAGTAATTGAATCTTATATGATTTGATTCGTTTGATATTGAATGTTACCGAATTAGTTTCAATACTCTTTGGGTTATGCTCTAGTAACACTAATCCATCTCTTTAATTAATGTTCCATTATTTTCTATAGTTGCATATATGATATGTATAGGCAGAAAATTCGAATCTTGAAAAGTTTAAGATTTGAATATTTCTTTTATATAATAGTTATTTAATGGAAATTACTTACACCTCGGGAGTATAAGTAAAAATTTATCATTTATTCTATTTTATAGAATATAGTATTCTATTTGATAGAATATCTTTTCTACGATCCTAAATAATAAAATGTTTTATTACTTGGTGTGTAACATCAAATGTTAATTATTGTAGAAAAGACTTGACTTATTGAAGTCAAATGTGACAATGATAAACTATAATTGGAACTACGTAATTAATAAGATGAAAAAACCCTTATACATCTTCTATATAAGTTTAATAGGATATCAGAATCATTTTCGAGTATTTGATACTTAATGATTCTGTTGTTTTCTTACCGAAGAAAATTATCCTATAACTTATAATGGAAGCGATATTTGATATCGATTCTGGAAGTTCACCATTGAACCATAGATCTAAGATTGTTCATAGCTTATTGTGATCAAGTTTTGAACTTGATTAAGCTTTCATTATAAATTAGTTCATGATATGTGCTAATTGTTTGCGCAGCGAAAGCGGTGTGAGCTTATTAAAGGTTTGACCTTTACAGTATGACAGTGAGAAATGTTATACACAGCAATCTATTCTAGATTCTGAGAAAACTTGTCTCTAGTCACGCTAATTGAACAATTAAAGATATATTGGTTAATGTTGATATTAAACTCTACATTTTAGCTAAAGAATGCAAAATGGCATTTTTTGAATTACTTATTCAGATAAGAGATCAGTTGTGATTTCTTTGTTTGAAGAGTTCATTCTGGAATGGCCCTAGAGTTTGTGTTCTGCTGAGATCGCAGTTTAGTGTGCTAGCTTATAGTGCCTATTGTAGACTCGGATAAGTCTTCCAGAAATTCGTATTCTCTATTTTTGATATCATTCAGATTGTCTGATCTTGTCAAAGTATAGAGAATACATATGTGATTGAAGGGTTAGTGGGGCGTAAAAAATTACTTTCCAATGTTATATATCCTAACGACATTATCATTATTATAGTAATAATAAGATATTTGTGAGGTAAATGTTTACCTAAGTCTTCTTTACTCTGTGAAAACAGTGGAGTAGTCTCTGTTATATACGATATAAAGTTTTATATAAGATATATAACCAAGAGACTTGTGAGATACTCATATTATTCGTGCATTAGATATGATCTATTGAAGGACATAACTAGGCTATATGTATGACAGTTAGTATAACTGTTGGACAGTTATTGTGTGTCTTATATAAAGTATTCATCTTTCGTAAATGATGATTCCTTTTTCAAAAGAGATATTGATTAAAATGTCTAATCAATCTTATGTATCATTTGATGATGACATAATAAATACTTTATTATATGCGATTAAATATATCGATTTAATCGTAATTGTTACGAGTTATTTTGATATCCTATAGACCATAAGATGGATCTTGAAACACGTTCTTTGTGATCTTTGAGATATTAAGAACGAGTTTCTAATTCATGGAGAATACAGTCTGCAACCATTAGGGTCATATTAGTTTTGAGACTAATTATGACGTTAGACAGTCTACGTCATTGTAACATCCCGCCTAAGCCAGGATGCTACCGGCAGGAGACAGACTAAACCCATCTCCATAAGCCTCTGATTCTAATGAAATTTCGGCATGACGTATTCGTAACATCATGTAACCTGGCCTATAGCCAGCATCCATATACAACATAAACATAAAATCTCGGCCTCAGGCCGGCATCTCAACATCAATGCAATCTAAGGGCCCAACTAAAATGCGATGCGGACACAAAGACAAAATACAACCAGGGCTCCGTGCCCGAAATTACGTATAAACAAAAACTTTTACAAACTACACTTTATACAATTCAATTCTCTACAACTAGACTTATTACAACTTGACTCTGATACTCCCAAGACCTGGTGACTGGCTGACTGCAACGCTGCTATCCGGCTCCTCAAGTTCTGGAGACTTTGGTCGACCGTTCGGGTCGCCAACCTGCAAAACTCAAACACCACTCTTTGCCAATCTAACTCGGGCATTTATTATAATTATCTTTCTTTTATTTCATTGAAATATCATCAAATCGAATTTATAAAATATTCTATCTTTCAAACATTCATCTCACTATTATCAATCATGTATACATATGTATATAGATTATATTATCATCCACTAGTATCAATTATGTACAACTCAAATGAATCCTAAAACGTATGACTCGTAAACTATATAATCGCCACTATACGTATAAGATCTACATCTAAGTATAAGCCTACCTATATATATATTTAATGAACATAATCTTTTATATTGACTAATACATTTGTAGACACGGCCAGAAGTAATAAATAACCCTATAAGCTCTTATGATGTTGGTAGTCTGAAATCTATAAAAACCATTTCAAAAAAAACATTTAAGAAATCATTTTTCTGTAAACAAAATCAGTTTCAAAATTCATAGTCATAAAACCATACCGATCATCCAGCATATCTCACTGGACGAAATATAAACGATCGCCCAATGCCCGAATCGCGCGCATAGATCGAACAATGAACGTACCGATCCCCTGTCGACAGAGGGTTGGGTCGTACCATTTCTGATGGCTTAGACCCTAACGATCACCCCGACGGAAACATATGATGAGTCATGAAAAACATAAATGCATACACCGATCGTCGGGGCGGAAACATAACAATAACCAATCATCTCAGCGGAAACACATCAAGAAAAAAAAAACATAAAACAACCGCTGAGACGAAAATAAAATAAAAACATATTATCGTGTAGTATTAAAAATAATATCAAAATGTATTAAATCAATATGCAATTCTTTGAAATCATTTTTCCCCCCCAAAACATAAATATGTGTCAGTCAAAAATAAATTTTTGATGCATGATTTTCAAAATACATACCGATCGTCCACTGCTCGGTCGCGCGCAAAGACCTAACAGTGTACGGACCATGTCGACAGGGTAGTGGGCCAGCCATTTTCTGATGGTCTGGACCCGTAACGATCGCCCCGGAGGCCAACCCGGAACGTAACATAAACGATCACCACGGAGGGTCAAAAACATAAATCATCAAACACCGTGGCGGAAACAATTTCTTTATCCTTTGTAAACAAAATCATAACTTTAAAAACCAGAAATCAAATACGAAGTTGTCAAAATATATTTCAAAATATTTCACGATTCAGACTACCAACATCATAGAACATTTTATACCTCTAGACATCTTGACTTCACACTCGTTATCCACACTAACATATATATTCATGCATATCTTTGTGGATTCTTTCAACTAAATGATACATGTATTCTATTTCTTATGTCTTTTTCTTTATACATGCCTAAGCTTACTTACAAAATAAATTGTCACAATATTACAATCATTTGAAATCGAATGTGTCACATAGCATCATTTTAAGTTGCATATATAATAGCATTCACTTCACATACATTATTCAATTCATTACCTTGCATATTTGTTTATACAAATTAGAAAATTATTAATTATAATCAACTTAGAGTTTTGCTATTATAACATACATCCGGAGTTTACCCTTATCAACTCAATGATACCATATATATTTCATACACGTTTTCATCATCAAGCTTAGTACTTACAGGACTGATATCAACAGCTTATAACCAATCTAACCTATACTTTATATTCATATATTCTTACTCAATTCATGTAAACAAATGCATGACATAATATACATAATCAACTTATTCAATATAAGTTTCCAACTCCAATATTAACTTCCCAGAGGAAAAACAAATTTATATTTTCAACCATTAATCCAACATGTAACACTAAAAAGTAAAAACAAATATGTCATGCTAAGCAAGCACTGTCATTACCACTAAAACAACATACTAACTTTAATAAAATCAAGCATTGAACCAAATATAAACCCAACTTAGATATCAAATTGAAGCCATAACCATTTACCAATCAGAACATCAAATGGGATATACCCAGATATGAAACTGAAAAGTAAACTATGAATAGCTATTAGCAGCAAAGATCGATAATGCAGCAATAAGATCAGACTGGCTTATACCAAATAGCAGTATCAAATAAAAGCAATTGTTAGCTATCAAAAAGTGCAAAATACAGTACCATCAGGGTGGACTGGTTTGCGGCAAAACGTCGCTATAACTTTTAAAATTTTCCCAAATAAACTTCTTTCACTCCAAACCCATTTCTTTCATTTTCAAGCTCCTAAATACATGCCATTAAGTGTTCTTTTTATCCTAAATAAATATTTTAAGTCATTGGGGTATTTCAACAAACACTTTATAAGCAACTATCCCATTTCCTACATATCTTCTACCCAATTTCGAATTTTCATCTCAAACCCAATTTATTAAATCAATCAATTTTCAAAGAAATGATAGCATAGTATACTTACAATTCTTGTCCAGGACTGAAATCAGAAACCCCAATTGCAGAAATCCTTCCTCTTCTTCTCATTCCTCTCTCTCGCTGGGTTCTCTTATACTTCCTCTCTTTCAGCCTTCGTCTCTCTCTCTCAAACTCCCTGCTCACTCGGTTCTGCTTCATCCTTCTCGGCCTGGGCTTCTTCTTTTTCTTCTGCTCTCATTTCTCTTTTCCTTACTTCAACTCTCACGGCAACAGCCCAAATGGGTTTCCCTCTTCTTCTTCTCTCCTTCTCTTTCTCAGCTTTTCCCGCTCTCGGTTCTGATTTTCCTCATCTCTCCATGCTTTTACTGCTCGGCTTCCTTTCTCCTTCTCAATCTCTTTCTCTTCTCTCGGCTCTCTTCTTCCTCTCTTCTCTCTGTTTTCTGCTTCTCTATTTTTATTTTTATTTTTCTCTATTTTCGTTTGCCTCTTCTCTCTGTGCACTGTGTGCGTGTGACCTGCTACTGGCCTACTGCTGTGTGTGTTTTAAAATGAGTGTGTGTTCTTAAAAGTGCACGTGTGTGTGGGTTATATATATACATATATGCTTCTAGTAATTTCTAGGTCTCTTTCTTTTTATAATTATTGTTATTATTTTTTAATTACTTGTGTATGTTTTATAAATGGTTGCAAGAAAACTCTAGATTATTATATATATAATACTAATTTGGAAATTATCAATTTAATCCTTCAAATTTTAATTTCATTAATACTCATAATTAATTCCTTGATGAAGTCCCATTTTACTAAAGAATAGACCTTGCACACGGACAAGACCTCGAGCGCGAAAATAAAATTAATGCAGTTCGCTAAAATAACCCGGGTCGTTACAGTCATAAAGAGTCACAAACGATGCAGTGGGAGTGTCACGCATGATTCTACTGTTACAGTGGAATTAGATGCATGCAACTTATGAATTATTGACTTATGAAGTTGCATAGTGACCTTATAAATTAGAAGTTTTATATTGGTGTTATGCTTGCGGTTGTCCGCATAGTATTTTGGATTTGATCCCTGAATACTTGGACAACTCAGTAGCTGTAGCACAATATTGATGGCTCGTCTCATTCATATTAATGTATAATTTAGATTCTACAAAATATGAAAGATGCTGGCTATGGGAAACGATTGAGTTTGTTTGACAAACTCATTATGTTATAGCGGACTTACTTCTTGTTGACTACCTCTTAAGTGCTAGGTGAGCTTTTGAGGGCTATGTGTATACGATGCACATTGAGATGTGTATATGATATCTTGGATTGGCACAAGAGCAAGTGGGAGAAATTGTTGGGGTTGGAGCTCAGAGCGCCAATCTGGACTGTATTTATGTCTGATTCATGAATACGAACATCTCTTTTTCCATAATATTACTTATTTATGGTTGCACCTCTTGTTTTTATATACATATTCGATCTAATTATGATTAGATTGAAACTAAATGTTGTTTAGTGATATGTATATATTAGACAAAGGCCCGATAATATATAATGCAGTACACAGTTACAAAGCTAGTTTGTAATTGACATTAGGAAGTGTCACTGCTAAATGTATATTATCAGATATAGTTACTGGTCAAGATTCACTAACACGGGTCGGTTAGTCAAATCTGTTAAGACCAGTACATGTCGTATATCGAGACTTGGTCTGATGGTTTATCCCAATGAACCATGAGTATAGGGAGACTCGTATAGATGTGTAGGTGTTTATGATAGATAAACACTGAACGACTAACCGAAGATTCTTAATGGATGGTACACCAACGTCAATAAGAATCTTCTCGGGTTGAGTAGCATAGTAGTCCTTCGACTTAAGATACCACTGTGGATGTATGAGACATCCTCCACACTTAGATGGCAGTCACGTCACCGATCTATTTAGATCACACCTCCGCCTGTTCGTTGGGTGTGGACCGATCCTCAGGATATCCTGTGTGTATCAAGATAGGATCCGTCAGTTCTGTGTACAGAGCATAGGTAGTCCATATATGATTAGCAGTCTGTTAAATCTGTGGCCACAGTAAACTTCGGAAGTAAGTTCCGAATGTTATTTAGAGATTGCTAATAGAAACGTCGACGGGATAATACCTATAGAGATTTGACATTTACATCTATATCTCTGGGATTATTTGGATACCTGTGACGGAGGGATTATACGTATGCAATGACCTCGACCTGTAAATTATGGACACGAAATTGGATTTTGTGACGGATATACCTAAATCTAGAGAGTCTCACTAATGAAATATACTCGTAGAGCACTAGGGCGACTTTTATAAATAATGATGATTATTTATAAATCGTTTAATGGTTAAACGAAAAATACATGCAAACGGGCCGAACCGTCATTTCCTAATTAATGTGTATTGTATTTAATATATGATATTATTAAATACACATTAATAAATTGTCAAATAAAGGTATTTGACATATATCATTAATATATGTATTTGAAATATTTAAAGTAAATATAATACATATATTTGAGATATTTGTATTTAATTAATTAATTAATTATTTAATTGTTAAATGATTAATATAATTAAAATATAAATATCTCACCAAATGATAAAGTTAGGAAATGATTATAAGTGTAAATTACTGACTTTATACTTAAAGGAAAATGTTGTCAAATTGAATTTGACTTCCTTGGATATTTGTTTTAATTGTTGAAATTGAAAATATCCTTTTTCCTTTTTATTTGTAATATTCGGCTATCACCGTAAATTAAATATAATGGTTATATTTTTTAAGTTGCAATTGTTGACTTGTTGAATAATTCATTAAAGCTGTAATGATTTAGAATGCAAGTTGATAAAGCAAAAAATTAAATGAAACAAAAATATCTAGATATTATATATACATCACAATTTCGGCCAAGGCCATTTTTGGGCAAGTATATATTGTTTTGTTTCATCTTTTAGGGTTAGACAAGTTCATTTGATACCAAATAAACATAAAATAAGTTGAGAGAAAAGCTTGGAGGCTAAAGGAAAAAGCTTGGAAATCTTTGGCCCAAATAATTCGAGAAATCCAGGATAAAGGTTTATTGACTGAGCCCGACTTGAGGAGGTTCCCGGTTGAGAAGGAGAACATCATGACTTATTATTTGCACCATAATGTAATGGGACATTCCATGAATGGATGTAGAGACCTGCAAGAGCAGGTGGAAGACTTGGTAAAAAACGGCTATATGAATGAGTACATAGACCAAGTGACTACGAAGACCAACCAGCACTGATAGCGATTGTCGTCAGGTTGGGTACTTGGAATGCTGAGATGCTAATGGGATATTTCAATAGAGTCTCTCTTATAATGACGAGAGTTGTAAGATGGGTAATAGATCCCAAGAATATTAGTAAAACTTTTCCTTTCTCATAAAAAACTTGTTTATCCATGCTTATTTATTATATGTGTTTAATGGCTCGGGCCTGCATTCTTTATGCCGAGACCACTTTCAATTTTTAGCTCCGATATGCTTTAGTAGCATTGAGGCCGTGTTAATTTAATGGCTCGGGTCTACTTTTGTACCGCCGAGGCCATAGAAGTTTGATGGCTCGGGCTACTTTGTACTGCCGAGGCCTTAGTAGTTTGCTGGCTCGGATATGCTTTTGTACCGCCGATGCCATAGAAGTAATATGGCTTGGGGCTGAATTTGTTTTTCCGAGTCCACTTGAAGTTTAATGGCTCGGGGATGCATTCGTTTCGCTGGGACCATGTTGATATTATGGATCGGGGCTGTATTAGTTCCGTCAATGCCACTTTCATTTAATATGGCCCGGGGCTGCATTCGTTCCACTGAGGCCACTTTCAGTTTACTGGCTCGGGGCTGCATTCGTTCCGCCGATGCCACTTTCACTTAATATGGCTCAGGGTTGCATTTGTTCCACCGAGGCCACTTTCAGTTTACTAGCTCGGGGCTGCATTTGTTCCGCCGATGCCACTTTAAGTTTAATGGCTCGGGGCTGCATTCATTCCGCCGAGGCTATTTTGATATTATGGCCTGAGGCTGCTTTCATTCCGCCGATGTCATGTTCACTTAATATGGCTCGAGGCAGCATTCGTTCCGCTGAGGCCACTTTCAATTTACTGGCTCGGGGCAACATTCATTTCGCCGAGGACACTTTCACTTAATATGGCTCGAGGTTGCATTCATTCCGCCGAGGCCACTTTCAGTTTACTGGCTCGGGGCTGCATTCGTTCCGCCGATGCCACTTTCACTTAATATAGCTTGAGGCTGCATTCGTTCTGCCGATGTCACTTTCACTTAATATGGCTCGGGGCTGCATTCGTCGTCGATAAAGCTTGGAAATTAATATGGCTCGGGGCTGCATTCGTTCCATCGAGGCCACTTTAAGTTTAATGGCTCGAGGCTGCATTCATTCCACCGAGGCCAATTTGATATTATGGCTCGAGGCTGCATTTATTTCGTCAAGGCCACTTTCACTTAATATGGCTCGGGGATGCATTCGTTCCACCGAGGTCACTTTCAGTTGACTGGCTCGGGGCTGCATTCGTTCTGCCGAGGCCACATTCACTTAATATGGCTCGGGGCTGCATGCATTCCTCCGAGGCCACTTTCAGTTTATTGGCTTGAGGCGGTATTCGTTCCGCCGAGGCCATGTTTGTTGGCACAATGAGGGAACATTCCTCTGTGGTCAAGTTGTTGCTTTGGCTCGGGGTCAGGTTACATCCCACTGACGCCTTAATTATCTTAGTTGGCATGCGGTCGGAGTTTCTCCCAATGGCCAAATGTTTAATGGCACAAACATGAAGCATTTATTTGTGGCCAGTTTGTTGTGATGGCTCGGGGCTGCATTCATTCCGTCAAGGCCATGTTTAATGACACAAGGAAGGAACATTCCATTGTAGCCCAGTTGTTGCTTTGGCTCGGGATCGGGTTATGTCCCACCGAGACCTTATTATCTTAGTTGGCATGGGTCGGAGTTTCTCCCCGTTGGCCAAGTGTTCAGTGGCGCAATGAGGGATCATTCCATTGTGGCCAAATTACTGTACTGGCTCGGGACTACATTCATTCCGCCGAGACCACTTTGATATTGTGGCTCGGGGCTGCATTCATTCTGCCGAGGTATTTTTCTTGTGTATTGGTGCAAGGAGGATTCAGTCCCTTACGACAAAGAGATTTAGATGGATTGGGGTCGATCTTTCCCCCAAAGCCTATCTTTGTCAGATCGGCTCGGGGTCGGGTTATGTCCAACCGAGATCTTATTATCTTCGTTGGCACGGGGTCGGATTTTCTCCCCCATGGCCATTTGTTGGGTGGCATAAGGAGGGAACATTCCCTTATGGCCGAGTTGTTACACTGGCTCGAGGCCGCTTTCGTTCCGACGAGGTCATGTTGATGGCACAAGAAGGGAACATTCTTTTGTTACCAAATATTTATTGTGGCTCGGGGCTGGGTTATTTCCCGTGAGGCCATGTTACTTTCCTAATAACCCAAGGAGATAAATATTCCCTTGTGGTTTTGTTCTATTTTGCAAGACCCTACATATTATTTCCTTTCGAGTTTGCAGCATGGCGAGAGCATGCATCTACCCGAAGAGGCATAAGATGGGCTTCTCCAAGCAAAGCCAAAAGGATTGTCTGACTAGAGCTAGTCTGGATCAACCTCTTTTGTCAAAGAAGCACTGAGGTTTGCAGTTGTGATACATGTCATGTGATGGGGCAGGCTTGAGATTCTGGGCTTGTTTAAGATTGAACATCAGGATGACAAGAAAGTTTTTTCTTCAAAAAATATTCCAAGTATTGGAAAGGTACCACGAGACATCAGGTCGAAGCAATATGAAGTGTTCATGAGAGCTTCAGCCTGAGGACGCCAGATCAGTCTACGACTTCATACACCACTATCTTTTTTATAATTCCCAGCACCTACTCGCTTACTCGTTGATACCGAGGACTAGGGGATAAATATTGACGGTGGTTTTCGGCCTACAAGAAGTAAAAATCCCAATGAAGGGCCTAAAAAGGATTTCCATTTCCAAGGTTCGGAGGCCCAAGCTCAAGAAGTAGAGGCGTCTGGCCAGTGAAGAGTTCAGGATCAGTTCACATTTGATACCCAACCCGAGGTGTAAAGATGTTCACAGAATCAATGGGAGAAAAGGCCTCAGACCCGACCATTATAGCTGTTGTTTCTGTCTCCCGATCTGGTAGGGCGGGTCGGGATGGTAACGGTATGATCAAGTCCAAGTGACGTAAGTCCTGTATGGGAATTCGCATTTTCTAAAAGGGTCTGATGTGAAAGGAGCAGGTCACCAGCTTAACTTGTAGCACACACTATTGCGTGAGAATAAACAAGTTACAAGCTTGTATTGTGAGGTAATGTGTAGTAGTAACCAAGAGTAGCGTGGTTTAATGAAGTGCCAGGTGGCATAGCTACTGTTTGTGGAGAAGTATGGGAAGAGCGCCTTCGCATTAATGGAAGAATCACGTGGCCGACGTCACAAGGGTAGTGTAACATTAGAATTTGTCATATTATATAAAGGGGTTGAGAATTCATTGAAAAATGATTGGCTAATTCTATTTCATTCTTCACTTGTAATAGAGAGCAAAAAGCTTAAGTGTAAGAGTGAGCTTGTAAGAGGTCGGTCAGACGAGCTCGAGAGGTAGACAGGTTGGTCATACCCGACCACATGATAAAAGCTTTCTTTTTCCTTGTGCACGTGGACGTAGGTTGGATCTACTCCGCCGAACCACGTTAAACCCTATGTTTTGTCTTTGTGTTTTCTCATCTTTTGCTAAGTTTGCATTTGGTCCTCAAATCAAATAAATTCACAGTTGAGGGAGGATTGTTTGAGGAGTGATTTTCCCGAATTATCCATGTAACAAAAATCAGCTGTCAACACATCTTAAGCTAGTGAACTTGCTATCCAAGCAACCCAAGTCAAACAAGGTTCACTTATTTGACTACACATCCGAGAGATATAATTGGTTTAGGTAAAGGCTAAGGCATCCCATTTCTACTCATTATAAATTAGGGGTGGGCAATTTCTAATTAGATTCAGTTTATTTATTTATTAATTATTTTTTTGTCAACCGAACCTAATGATTTGTATAAAAAAAAAATTACTTGAACACATCATAATAAAAACCAAATCGAACTGTTGTTAGCCAGATTCAATTTAAGATTTTATTTGATATTGCGATTAAAAAAATAATAAATAAACAATGGTTTATAAACAGTGATATATAATTTTATTTTATATTAAAAAATTAATTGAAGTGTGGTTTTCTAAATTTTTATGACAAGGAAAAACAAAAAATTTTAACTTTACAAAACTCAAGTTTTTAAAGAAAACCACAATTAATAATTATAATTTTTTATCATTAACTACACACTAATAATCATTCCTTTGACAAAATCTGAATATCATCATCTCAGCATAAATTGAACCACAATGTCAATTGTCGAAAATGAAAACTCGATGTGTTAGCCTCTTAGGCAGAAACACCCATGTAGGTTGATCTGTATTAGGGGTGAGCATCGGTTCCGGTTCTATTCCGGTTGGAACCGGACCGATTTTTCGAGTTTGGAATCGAAATCGGTTGTAACATATCTGGTTCCGGTTCCAAAAATGAAGGAACCGATTTTAACAGGTCTGATTCCGGTTCCAAACTGGTCGGAACCAGAACCGAACCATGGAACCTATTTCTGGAACCAAATATAGAATCGGTTTGGTACTTGAAGAATTGTTTCGGAAACAGATATGATTGGTGCTTGATGAAGAACTTTGCAAGCAAGGTATAACTCAATTACAATTTTTATTCTTTTTTAAATTTTATATATTCTTCTTAGGCAGCATTACTAGTACATGCTAATTTTAGAAGTTACTAACTGTAAGAAACGATTAAACTTTAATATTCTGAGCTTTCAGTGATGATCTTCTATCTCTGAGTTTGCTGCCTAATGAGTCCCCAAACACACATTCTCTCTCTGTTATGTTCTTATTTTACATTTGCTGCTGGTTGATGCAAGTGGAACACATCTAGTTCATGTCGGTCTAGGAGATGATTATCAGTTCATTGAGGATTATTTTGTTGTCTGGTATGCTCTAATTATCGAAGAGAAGTGCACCTTCCGGTGAGTACTAAAACTTCATTTTCTTCGTTCTTGAGTTTGTGGACTCCGATTTGGTCCCCGTTTTTTCCTGCGGACTCTTATCGAAATGTAGTTTTCATTAAAATATTTCAAAATTGAGTAATTCAGAATCGGACCGGAACCGAATTATAACAGAATAATAGGGTACCATATTTAATTGGGTAGGTTCCGGTTCCATTTACTTTGGAATCGATTTTTTCCGGGTTGGTTCTGGTTCCATGCAGAACCAGAACTGAAACCGATTTTGTTCACCCCTAATCTGTAATAGAATTACTCTATCATTTATGATTTGTAAAAAAAAGAAAAAAAGAAACAAGGGTTCACATTTATTGGAGTATTTTATAAATTAGGTATAATCAACTAATTTATTTAATATTGAATCATGTGGATCCTATTTATTTTTTAAATATTGATTTAATAGTTAACACCGATTTTAATTATAGGCATACAACACACGTGCCATTTGGATGTAAAATATCACATCTTGGAATATGTTTTATTTGACAATTTCTATGATAATTTTTTAAGTGTATTTTTTTACTAAAAAATAATACATGTACAAAAAATAATTCAAAAATTAAAAGACAAAGGTGACCATGCATTAATCATTCTTAAGCCAATTCAAGGGCTATGGGAAATGTCCGGGCAATGTTTTGAAAAGGTGAGCTTTTGGATCCAATTACATAATATTACAAATTTATTTGTTTTCTGTGTTCTTACAACGGATTTTGAACAGACAGTAAACTGAATACAAAAGTACAATTAACAACAGTGATACAGTAATCAACAATACAAATAAAATAGAAGACAGTTGTAGGCAATAAAGCACAGATCAGCAACAGGAAGAATTCCGAGGCTTGTTGTGGCAACAATCTCCTTAAAACAAATTCGTCCCCTACGGATCGGTGCAGTAGAACGCGAGACGTTTGTTTCCCAGGATGCAACGGAAAAATAGACGAATTGGGCACCACCAAATCCGACTTCAACGAACAACCGAAGTGCTTGAACTCTCTCAAAAGATTTACTAAATTCCAATTTTCTCTTGTGTGTGTGTGTGTAATGTTAAAAAACGAAAACACTACTATATTAAAGAAAATAACATGCCAATTAAGTCTCATCAATGAGAGGCTTTACACTTGTTGTAACCATCAAGTTGATTAATGTCATTAATCTCAAATTGTAACCACAAAGATGATTAATTGTCATTGATTCAACTGTTATGGAACATAAAAAGGCTTGGAAAAAATAAAGAGACATCCAAAAATTGGCTGGGCCAGGCCCGCTCAATTTGGTCCGGCATTCGTGTACGCAGGACACGCGGGTGCACACGAGCCAAGCTTGATTCGGATTTGATTTGCCCCCCCCCCCCCCCGCGCACGTAGAGAGAGCCTCTATCCTTACAACCCTTACCCATCTACATATGAGCAATCATATATAAGCATAATATTCCCTCTATAGCTTTCCCATATGGGACAAGCTTATTTTCTTTATTTTCCAACACCAATGGGTGAACTTTGAGCAACAATTTCTCATTCACCAAGAACCATTTTAAGCATATGAATATACCATTTCGAAGTACTCACGGAGGAGTATCCGAATCATTCAATAACAACCACTAACACGAAGTGGACCGTGCTTAAAATTGAGCCTCAAAATGCTTATGAATAAGCATTTTCCAACAATCCCCCACATGAATGAAATGGCGAAAAACGTCGAATAAAATTATTTTATAAAACATTTTATTTGACCTAAAAGAGTTCAACGGTTCAACACCTGCATAGGATAGGTAGGCCTCAGCCTTTGAACCTTCCCTTGTGAAAATATATCTCATTTACTGGCTGACAGTGGATGCGATGTCATTGAACTGTACTGCCGTTCATGTAAATGGAGAACATATATCACACAGATGTTTTACCTAACACATCTGAGTTCTCATTGTTATGCTCATTTTGGCCATGAACATCAACCTGGTTCTGCAAGAGTTTCTAAGAATTGTGCCCCGTACAATTCCCTTTGAAGCGGCCCCACTTCTCTCTCACATAGGTGATTTCTTATTTAAGAGCATCTCGTAATACTCTTCTCGGATTCCCGACGCATAAGAATCATTAAAAGCCTTGCTTAACCTCAATCCATACGAGCATCACTATTTCATTTCACCATAGGAATGGACTAGAGGGTAAACCCCCCACAGTGAACCAATTATGTCTTTTACGAGTAGGTTGTCCCATTGAACCTAGATCTTGGGATCTCCAGTCAACAAGGTTGGGTTTTCCTTCGTAGTAAACATTTATCTAATGGGGTTTAGTCCCATTCCCCTCGATGATTTCACAACCAACTCTCTATTTAACCCTTTGGTTAGCGGATCCGCAATGTTATCCTTTGACTTTACATAGTCAATCGAAATAACTCCAGTAGAGAGTAATTGTCTAACGGTATTGTGTCTACGACGAATATGTCTAGACTTACCATTATACATATTGTTATGTGCCCTTCCAATTGCAGATTGACTATCGCAATGAATACAAATTGCTGGCACTGGCTTAGGCCAACTTGGAATATCCTCTAGAAAATTTCGAAGCCATTATGCTTCTTCAGCACATTTGTCTAATGCAATGAATTCTGATTCCATTGTAGATCTGGCTATCACAGTTTGTTTGGAGGATTTCCATGATATAGCTGCACCTGCTAGTGTAAACACATAGCCACTGGTAGACTTTAAGTCTTTCATGTCAGATATCCAATTAGCATCACTGTATCCTTCAATTACAGCTGGATATTTATGATAGTGCAACCCATAATTACGAGTAAAACGTAAGTACCTAAGTACTCTGACTATTGCTTTCCAGTGATCAACCCCTGGATTACTCGTATATCTGCTGAGCTTGTTTACTGTACAGGCTATATCAGGTCTTGTACAACTCGATAGATACATCAAACTCCCGATCACTCTAGAGTATTCTACTTGAGATATACCATCTCCCCTATTCTTCGATAGGTGGACTCACATCTAAAGGAGTTCTAGCCACAGCAGAATCATCATTGTTGAATTTACCAAGAATCTTGTCCACATAGTGCATTTGATCAAGAATAAGTCCATCAGGACTTCTCGAGACCTTTATTCCCAGAATGACATCTGCTAGACCCATGTCTTTCATGTCAAACTTGGATTTCAGCATATTCTTGGTAGATTTCACCATTTTAACATTACTCCCGACAATCAATATGTCATCAACATAGAGACATAAAATGACATAGCCAACTTCTGTCTCTCTGACATAAATGCATTTATCACACTCATTGATTTTGAAACCATTTGCTAACATGGTGTCATCAAACTTTTATGCCACTGTTTCGGAGCTTGTTTTAATCCATACAAGGATTTAACCAACTTACAGACTTTCTTTTCTTGTCCTGGAGCTATAAAGCCTTCAGGTTGTTCCATGTAAATTTCTTCATCTAAATCTCCATTTAGAAAGGCTGTTTTCACATCCATCTGATGTACCTCAAGATTGCGCAAAGCTGCAATCGCTATTATCATCCTTATGGAATTTATTCTCGTTACAGGAGAATAAGTATCAAAGTAATCAAGACCTTCACGTTGTCTGTAACCTTTAATTACAAGTCTTGCTTTGTACTTGTCAATTGATCCATCTGCCTTCATTTTCTTCTTGAAAATCCACTTGGATCCTAAAGGTTTACATCCTGGAGGAAGATCCACTAACTCCCACAGGTGTGATTTTGTAAGATGGATTCAATTTCACTATTGATGGCATCTTTCCACAAAGCACCATCAGCTGACCTTACAGCTTCGTTATAGCTTTGAGGATCATTTTCTAGCAGAAATGTCAAAAAATCTGGACGAAATGATTTTTCTGTTCTAGCTCTTTTGCTACGTCTTGGTTCAAGTTCAACAACTTGTTGATCCTCCGGAACATTTATTTGTTCTCGGTCCTGACTATCTTCAAAGATAGTCTCATGTACCCGTTTGTGTACATTTGAATTCGAATTAGTTTTACAAGGAAAACGTGTTCGAAAAATGATGCATTCCTCGACTCCATTATCGTATTCTTGTGAATATCTGGTATATTAGACTCATGCACAAGAAATCGATAAGCATTACTGTTATGTGCATATCCTATGAAAATGCAATCAACAGTTTTTGGTCCTACCTTTACCTTTTTAGGTGGAGGAATAACTACCTTGGCAAGACACCCCCACACTCGTAGGAATTTATAGGAAGGTACTCTTCCTTTCCACATTTCATAAGGAGTTTTCCCTACTTCTTTCCGAGGTACCTTATTTAAAAGGTAATTAGCTGATAAGACAGCTTCTCCCCACATATTCTGAGGTAATCCCGAGCTGATTAACATAGCGTTCATCATCTCTTTCAAGGTACGATTCTTCCGTTCTGCAATCCCATTGGATTGAGGTGAATAAGGAGCTGTGGTTTGATGTATGATTCCATTTTGTTCACAAAGTGATTCAAAAGGAAAAACATACTCACCACCACGATCACTTCTTAACTCTTTAATTCTTTTATTCAGTTGGTTCTCAACTTCATTCTTATAGAGTACAAATTTCTCTATAGCTTCGTCCTTGCTTTTCATCAAATACACATAGCAAAATCTTGTGCAATCATCAATAAAGGTAATAAATATTTATTACCGCCTCTTGATTGTATTGAATTAAAATCACATACATCGGTATGAATTAGATCAAGTGGTTCAGAGTTTCTTTCAATGGTATGAAGGATGACCTAGTTAGTTTTGCCTCAACACAAGTATCACACTTATGTTTATTATCAATTTTAAAAGGAATGTGATTCATGTTAATTAATTCCGCAATGAATTAAAATTAACATGTCCTAATCTACCATGCCATAAATTAGAGTACTCAACAATATAAGCAGAAGAACTAGCTTTATTGATATTTTTGGGTTTAACAACCATTACATTGAGCTTAAAAAGCCCATCAGTTACATACCCTTTTCCCACATACAACCCATTTTTAGTCAAAACTACTTTATCAGACTCGAACACCATCCGAAATCCATGCTTGTTCAAAAGCGATCCAGACACAAGATTCTTCCGAATTTCTGGTACATACAGAACGTTGTTCAAAGTCAACTCTTTCCCAGAAGTCATCTTCAGAATCACCTTTCCTTGACCTTCAATCTCAGATGTTGCTGAATTTACCATGTATTTTTTTTCCCCATTACCAACAGACTCAAATGAAGAAAACATGCTCTTGTCCGAGCACACATGTCGAGTGGCACCAGTGTCAATCCACCACTCTCTTGGGTTAGAACCCACAAGATTCACCTCAGAAACCACAGCTGAAAGGTTAATGTCTGAAACATCTTGAGTCATGTTTTCCATCACATTAGCCTCTTGATTCTTTTTCTTCTTCGGCAGTCTGCACTCAGAAGATTTGTGACCCATTTTGTCACAGTTGAAGCATTTTCCTTGAAATTTGGATTTCTTGGAAACTCCTCCTTTAGGGCCCATCTTTGAACCTTTGTTCTTAGGGTTCTTGTTCTTTTGGCCATGTTCAACAACATTTGCTTTGGCCTCATGAGTTATGCCTCTCTTGTCAGATACACGATTATCTTCCTCATTTCTTTTCGCTTATGCTTTAGGTAATTCTTGAAATCTTTCCAACCAGGTGGTAGTTTTTCAATTATCGAGGCTACTTGAAAGGTTTCACTTAAAACCATCCCCTCAGCATGTATTTCTGCTAGAATAATTTGCAATTCTTGTACTTGACTTAACACAGTTTTGGAATCAACCATCTTAAAATCTAGGAAACGGCCTACGACAAATTTCTTAGTACCGGCATCCTCAGTTTTATATTTTCGGTCTAAAGATTCCCAAAGCCCTTTTGCAGTTTTCATTCCGGCGTACACACTGTACAAGGAATCACTCACCCATTTAGCACATAATTCCTACATAGGAATTCAGAATGTTTCCAAGCATCGATTGCAGTGATCACTTGGATATCAATCTCACCCTCCGCGGGTACAGGAGCATCTTCCTTTAGAAACCTTGCTAGGTTCAACGTGGTCAAGTAGAAAAACATTTTCTGTTGCCACCGTTTAAAATTCTGTCCACTGAATTTTTCAGGTTTTTCCGCAGCAGGATTGACATGGCTCACATGTCCAACAGATTGTCTAGCCATAGAGGCAGTGACACTTTGGCCAGCCACAGCAGCTGTCATATTAAGCCCAGAGGCTGAAGCAAGTTGGCCAGCCGAAGAGGCTGCCACTGCACTTTGGCTAGCCACAGGGGCTGCCAACAACATCTGCCCAACCACAGGGGCTGCCAGAACATCTACTGTGTTGGACTGTTTTCCATATCCACAGAGTGAATTTGTTTTAAGACTATTACAAATTTATTTGTTTACTGTGTGACCGGCGTAAACAACACGTATAACGCAAGCGTACGTATCGTTCAAGTAGTATAAAAAGTATCGATCCCACGAGGACTTAATACCTAAGTTATTAATTTTATGAGGTTAAATGATTACTAATATCTAACAGGTTGTTTAATTGATTTGAAATAGCGACGATTCTAAATTTAAAGACAATAAAATAAAATTGTTGGAAAGTAGATTTTAAGAAAATTCAATATTAAAAGCTATCTAGGGTTGTGATTTATTCCAATATTAATTAAAGATAAAGTGGTTATATATAATTGGGTAATTTGTTGATTTATTAACCTGGAACACTAATGTATGTAAAAACATCTTCCGATGGTCAATTACAAATACCTAGTATAATCTAATTGAACCATATGTCTATGTCAACCAAATTACCTAGATTCATTATGATTAAGTTCCAATTAAGACTACCCCCGCCCGACAGGTATATTCCTATCCTGTAAGGAAATCTATTGAAAGGGTTATCTATCCTTAAGGAAGATCGTGGGTTATTGAATCTAAGGTCTTAAACTTAAAATCCCTATGTCTAGTTCATTTTAAGTTTACCTAATCAATTTAATTAATGGCCTGTTAATTAAAGAGCATTGAGATAAGACTCAATAAATAAATCTTTATATTACCCAATTATAATCTAACCCTTATAAACCCGTGACATTGATTTCATCACAACCCTAGATACTAACTTAGTTATTACACATAGCTAGGGCTGGTAAAAACTTGAAAATAAAAGACATAAAATGCTGAAAAATAATTGCGTTAAAATAAATACTGAAAAGTAAAAATACAATAAAAATAAAATGCTAAGGTAAAAGGAATTACTTTTACTATTACTAATTTAGAAATCTCCCATAAAATAATATATAAACTTGTGATATTATTTAACCAACCGACCAATCTGGCGGTATCCTGATTAAGTCCAATTAAGTCCAACCAGCCATATAGGCGGTAATATTTGTCCATAAACCAGCCATAAAGGCGGTACCAAAATAAATTTATTAACCGACCAATCTGGCGGTATCCTTTATTAATCAGGTTTAAACCAACAGAAATTAAATATACCAACCGACCAATATAGCGGTTTCCTTGATTAAGTCAGGTTTAAACCAGATTAAATAAATTTATTAACCGACCAATCTGGCGGTATCATTGATTAATCAGGTTCAAACCAACAGAAAATAAATATACAACCGACCAATATAGCGGTTTCCTTGATTAAGTCAGGTTTAAACCAGATTAAATAAATTTCCCAACCGACCAATATAGCGGTATCATTTATTAATCAGTATTTTAATTAGTAAATATATTATTTTAAGAGAATTAAACTAAAGAGCAACAGTAAAAGAATTACCTTTCACCTTAGCTGGAGGAATTACCTCATCATGGTAAATAGTAAAACTGTAAAAAAATAAAGAAAGTAAACTTATTATTATTACAAAAAGTAATTAAAATTAAATTACAAAAGTAAAAAAATTAAAAACTAAATTTTTTTAGAGAGAGAAACTCTCTTTACACGTAATTTGAAGAGAGAGAATAACAACTGAAAAATGAAAATTCGCGCTGGTATTTATAGGAAAATTTTTCACTGTTCGGGCGTCGCGACGCCAAGGTCCTCAGCGTCGCGACGCTGGATTTGTCGACGTGGCACAATGAGAAGGCAACACGTAGCAAGGCGGCTGACTGTTCACGCGACACGTGTCAAGGCGGCTAATTCTCAATTATTGTGATGACGTCATTGATGACGTCATGCTGACGCGGCGACGACGTGGCATGACGTGGCGTGGCGGCTGACTGTTCACTTGTCGGCACAATAGGATGCGACACGTGGCGACACGTGTCAAGTTGTGATTGGCTGAGGCTGACGTGGCAAGTTGACTAGGTTGACCTGCTGACGTGGACGATGATGTGGCATGACACATGGCAAAGTTGACTCGTTGACCGCTGAGTGGCTGATGACTAGGCGACATGTGTCAAGTCTGAGTGTCGGCAGCATATGATGTTGACACGTGGCACGGCGCACGTTAGCAGATTGGATGTGATGGTGACACGTGGCACAGCGCATGTTAGCAAAGTCAAACTTCTCAAATTGTGACATGTGACCCGGCGCACTTTAGCAGATTCGGCGCATGCTGGGCGTCGCGACGCGGAAGGTCTGGGCGGCGCGACGCTGGAAATTACCAAAATGCCCTTTTTCGCCAATTTTCACTGTTTTGCTCCAAATCACCTCCAGAATGTCCTGAAACTTTATTTATCTACAAAATAACACAAAACACATCAAAACATTCACAAAACTCAAGAAACAATACAAAATATTAGGTTAAATGAGTGGGAAATAGTGATATAAATACCACTCATCACACCCCCAAACCTAACATTTTGCTAGTCCTCGAGCAAAATACAGAATAAATAACAGAATAAAATTTAACTAAGCCATTTTCGTAGGGATCACGGTTGCATTTAGCATATGCAACAAGCCTTTAAACCCCTAGGTGTCCCTAGTGGACGAGTGTAGTCTCGTGAGGGTTTACAGCAATGATACCCACAAACATTTTACAAAAGTAAAAATGTATTAAAACTAATGCACACAAAAGCAAAAAGACAAGCGAAAAGAGAATAAAGAAAGTTAGTAACTAATCAGGTGAAACTTCTACTACAAGTTACTAGTTGTTTTGTTTCTTTCTAAATTACCAATAAGTAAATTCTCTCGATTATTTTTACCATTCTCCATATACACAGCCAACAAAATATTAAACAACTCATTTTTGCCCACAACAGTCATAAGTGCAGTTGATAAGAGAGTAATATTTTTGTCCTAAAGTTCTATCAGATTTCACACCTTTTTGTAGTAATGGAATAATTTTTTGATTTTTCTGATTTTTTTCTTTGCTTTTCTGAATTTTGACTTTTTATTTATATACAATACCTTCCGTCTATGTAGCGAGCTTTGGGTGGTGACTCCCAAACCAGTTGGCTTTAGGGCACCAGGTGTTAAGACACCCCTACGAACTTAATTACTCAGACTTCAGATATAAATATATTTTTTTGCAGTATCTTTGATCCATGTAGCGAGCTTTGGGCCAATGACTCCCAAACCAGTTGGTTTTAGGGCACTAGGTGTTAAAACACCCTTACAGACTTAATAACCCGGATCTTAGATACTTTATTTTTGTACATCAGAAATTTTTTTTTTTTTTTTTTTTTTTTTTTACTCCATCACTATTTATAGATGCTTCCTCCAATTAAACTAGAGCACGGAATATTACAAACTTTTCAATTACAGCTCATGTCTGTATGTTTCCATGTAAGTTCATAATACCTGTCAAATGAGCATATGAAGATCCATTTTAGTCAGTATTATGGAGAATTCACAAATTAAATAATTCAAAATGAAATAAACAAAAATTAACTTATTTCGAAATAAATGGATTGAAATACGTCTCAAGAGTGGAAACTCCTTACTCGGCTATTTCTTACCAATTCACCTTTTTAGTCAAAATAAAAACACAAAAAATGCAAAATTTTTGTAATTTTTGAAAATTTTCAATTTTTTTTTTTTTTGAAAAAATTTTGGACTAAAAATAAAAACACAATACAAACAAGTACTATTAACTATACCTCACCCCCAAACCTAAATGAGACATTGTCCCCAATGTTTTAAAAGTAGAAGAAGAGTTTAGAAAATAATACCTGATTAGCTGAAATTTTACAGGTAATTAAAGGTTAAGATCCAGATTAATTCGACGTCTCTTACCACGATCGTCCTCGGACCAATTTATCTTTGAAATGATAGGGTCAACTTTCGGTTCATAGGCTATGAGTTGGTCAATTAGATCTGGAGCAGTTCTGGCAGTGAAGAGGAGTTCTTTTAAAGGTTTTGACACGAACCCATTTCTTCGAGCATCATCAAGAAACACACAAAGAAAATCATAAAACCCATCAACGTTGTACAGCCCAATTGGTTTCTGGTGTATGTTTAGGTTCGCCCAAGATAGTACAATAAAAATTTCCTCCAATGTGCCCAAGCCACCTGGCAAAGCAATAAAAGCATCAGAACGGTTAATCATTTCTACCAGTCGTTCAGACATACCTGGTACGATCAGTTCCTCTCCGTTTGTTGGTTCAATAAGATTTGCTTCTGCCAAGGGTTTTGGGATGATTCCCAAAACATGATTGCCTCCTTCCTGTACGGCCTTTGAAACAATCCCCATTAGTCCAGATTACCTCCGCCATAGATTAAGTGTATATTCCTTGCGGCTAAGACTCGACCCAATTCATGTGCTGCTTCTATGTATTGTGGTTTAGTACCAACAGTACTACCGCAAAACCACAAAATGTTTTCAACTCGTCTTCTTGAAGTGGCTTCCATGTTTTACTCTGGATATCTTCAAATGTGCAATGATGAGTTGAATTTATAATACCTGAAAAGGGTGAGTAAAAATAGCACAAGTATCTTCCAAGGGACGATTAGTAACAAAATAGTAAAATAGATCGTGATAGTCAACAAGATCTGGATCCTGTCGGAGAAAATAAAAGAAAACAACAAAACAAATCACAATTATTAGGAAAAGACAAACAAAGAGATATAATATTTACAAATAACGGGCTTGATTGACGTCTATGCGTCAGGGACAAGCTTCCCATCCAATTTTCTTATAATTGGCAAACAGGGTCTTTTGAGTCAGATTCCCGAGACTTAACTGTTGTCTTTCTTTTTGAAATTGTGTATGTAATTTGCGAAAGGCTATGTGAACATGTCCACTGGGATGCGTCTCAAGAGTCGAAGATATATCATCTAAAGACTCCTTACTCAAGCCATCCCTAATGAATTCAATTTTGTCTTCGCGATTAATAGACACCATTCCTAAAGAACGACAACGAGTATTGCAATTCCATCGTGCACATTTGTAACAAACACCCATTTGTTTAGCTCTACGTTTCTTTGCATAGGTGCTTCTTCCAAAACCAGGCAGATGTGAAATAAAAGATTCAGAAGACTCACCTGCCAATCGAACTCGTGCTTCAATTACCCAACGAATATCATTGGGCACACCATGGATCGTCAGTAGTCTCATTCGTTCCAAGCGAGCTTTGTAAACTTTCAATAGAGATTTTTGTGGGAGAGAAGGAAATTGCTTGTGAAGATTTGCGAGAGCTTCTTCCATCTTGAAATGACTTAATCTGCAAAAACTAAACACACAAAATTAAATCACACACAAAATCACAATATATACAAAAATTGCATGGGTTGCCTCCCTGCGAGCGCTAAGTTTTAAGTCGTCAGCTAGACGTTACTTCTCGAACGTTTATGCTGGATCTGAAAGTGTAACACTTTCTTTTTGTCGCCCAAATGATTCTCCCCAGTAGTGCTTGACACGCTGACTGTTAACTTTGAATGTGTTGTTGGTATTGGGATCCAGTAACTCAACAGCTCCATATGGTAAAACCTGAGTGATTACAAATGGTCCAGACCACCTAGATTTCAACTTTCCAGGGAAAAGTTTCAACCTCGAGTTGTACAACAACACCTGCTGTCTTGGTTCCAACTGTCTGTGCACTATTTTTCGGTCATGCCATTTCTTTGTCTTTTCCTTGTATAATTTGGCATTGTCATAAGCCTGTAGGCGAAATTCCTCCAATTCGTTGAGTTGGTGAAGTCTTTTCTCTCCTGCAGCTTGTGAGTCAAAATTCAACTTCTTCAGTGCCCAGTACGCCTTGTGTTCAAGCTCAACTGGTAGATGGCACGCTTTCCCAAACACTAATCGATATGGTGACATACCAATGGGTGTCTTGTAAGCTGTCCTGTAGGCCCATAATGCATCATCTAGTTTTATTGACCAGTCCCTCCTTTTGTTGATCCAACGGTTCTTTCTAGGATTCTTTTGATTTCCCTGTTTGAAACCTCAACCTGTCCATTTGACTGTGGATGGTAAGCTGTGGCAACTTTGTGTGTTACTCCGTATTTGGATAGGAGTGCATCGAAGTATTTGTTGCAGAAATGTGAGCCACCATCGCTGATAATTGCCCGAGGTGTTCCGAATCGAGTGAAAATGTTCTTTTTCAGGAATTTGATCACAACTTTTGAGTCATTGGATGGCAGTGCAATTGCTTCGACCCATTTGGAGACGTAGTCTACAGCAACCAGGATGTACAAGTTTCCAAATGATGGAACAAAGGGTCCCATGAAATCAATACCCCATACATCAAATATTTCCACTTCTAGAATGTTTTGCAATGGTCCTTCGTTTCTCCTAGAAATATTCCCTGTTCTCTGGCACCTGTCACATTGAAAAGCAAAAAGATAAGCATCTTTAAAAAGTGTGGGCCAGAATAAACCTGATTGAAGGACTTTGGCTGCAGTTTTGTTTCCGCTGAAGTGTCCGCCGTATGGTGATGAATGACAGTGTTGCAAAACACTGTTGATTTCCTCCTGTGGAACACATCGTCTCAGTAGTTGATCAGCACACCGTTTGAACAGGTACGGTTCATCCCAGACATAATGTTTGACTTCTTTGAAGAACTTTTTCCGTTGCTGAGTTGTCCATTCCAACGGCCATTTTCCTGTCACAATATAATTGACATAGTCAGCATACCAAGGGACTTCCTGTTGATTTATGGAAAACAGTTGTTCATCTGGAAAAGTTTCTTTGATTGAAGGATCTTTGTCAGCTGTTTTTCCATTCTCGAGCCTCGATAGATGATCTGCCACCTGATTCTCTGTTCCTTTCCTGTCTCGAATCTCCACGTCGAATTCTTGCAGAAGAAGTATCCAACGGATCAATCTGGGTTTGGCATCTTTCTTTTTGATCAGATATTTGATTGCTGAATGATCTGTGTAGACCACCACTTTGGGACCCAACAGATAAGAGCGGAATTTGTCAAAAGCGTACACAACTGCGAGCAACTCCTTTTCAGTGGTTGTGTAGTTGAGTTGAGCTTCATTCAGAGTTCTGCTGGAGTAGTAAATGGTGTGGAAAATCTTTGCTTTGCGTTGTCCCAAAACTGCACCTACAGCAAAATCACTAGCATCACACATTACCTCGAATGGAAGGGTCCAGTCTGGTGCTACAATGATGGGGGCAGAAACCAGCTTCTGTTTTAAGATTTCAAAGGCTTTCTGGCATTCTGTTGTGAAGTTGAAAGGCACATCTTTCTCCAGAAGATTACAAAGAGGTTTTGCAATCTTGGAAAAGTCTTTGATAAATCTCCTGTAAAAACCTGCATGTCCAAGAAAACTTCGAATACCTTTAACTGATGTTGGTGGAGGTAGTTTCTCAATTGTCTCGATTTTTGCTTTGTCTACCTCAATTCCCTTTTGTGAAATCCGGTGTCCAAGAACAATACCTTCCTGCACCATAAAGTGACATTTTTCCCAATTGAGTACCAGGTTTGTATCTTCACATCTTTGTAATACCTGTTCCAAATTTAACAAACAATGGTCAAAAGAATCTCCAAACACAGAAAAATCATCCATAAAAACTTCCATACTCTGCTCCAGCATGTCTGAGAAAATGGCCATCATACAACGCTGAAATGTGGCAGGGGCATTACATAATCCAAATGGCATCCTGCGGAAAGCAAAAGTACCATAGGGACATGTAAAGGTAGTTTTCTCCTGGTCTTCTGGGGCGATGGCAATTTGATTGTACCCTGAATATCCGTCCAGAAAGCAATAGAACTCATGTCCTGCCAACCTGTCTAACATCTGGTCAATAAATGGTAGTGGAAAATGGTCTTTTCTCGTGGCTTTGTTCAATTTCCTGTAATCCATACATACTCTCCATCCAGTCACTGTTCTTGTCGGAATTAATTCGTTCTTTTCATTGGTAACCACAGTAATTCCTCCTTTCTTTGGTACACACTGCATAGGACTTACCCAAATGCTATCTGAGATGGGGTAAATGATGCCAGCATCCAACCATTTGATGATTTCTTTCTTCACAACTTCCTTCATGATTGGATTGAGTCTCCGTTGATGCTCCACTGTAGGTTTGTATTCATCATTCATCAGAATCTTGTGCATGCAAAATGATGGACTAATGCCTCGAATGTCTGCTATAGTCCAGCCAATGGCTCTTTTGTGTTCTCGTAACACTCTTAGTAGCTTTTCTTCCTGTTCCAATGTTAGTGAAGAAGAAAATAAACAGGTAATTCAGAAGAGTTTCCAAGAAATGCATACCTGAGATGGCTTCGGAAGTAACTTTAGTTCCAGCTGTGGTGGTTCTTCAATCGAAGGTTTGATTCGATCTTTCTTTGGCAGTTCCAAGCTTTCAACTGGTGGTGTTACTTTGAATCGGAATGGTTTGTCAAGGTAATTGATACATTCCAAGATTTCAGCATCTAGTTCGTTGTCTGTCATGTTGGTGATGCAAGCTTCAAGTGTATCTGTGGGATTTGACTCAGTATTCTGAATAATATTATCAATAACATCAACTCTGAAGCATTCTTCTTCTTCCTTTTCATCGCTTGGAAATTTCATAGCTTTGAAAACATTAAAGGTCACTTCTTGGTCCTGCACTTTCATGGTTAGTTCTCCTTTTTGCACATCAATTACAGTTTTACCTGTAGCCAAAAATGGTCTCCCAAGAATGATAGGTATTTCTTTGTCTTCTTCCATGTCAAGGATGATAAAGTCTGCTGGAAGGATGAGTTTGTCAACTTTGACCAGCACATTTTCAACGACTCCTCTCGGAATGCGAGTGATCGATCAGCAAGTTGCAAAGATATTGAGGTAGGCATTGCTTCTCCAATTTGCAGTTTCCTGTAAATAGAAAAAGGCATTAAATTAACACTGGCACCTAAATCACATAAGCCTTACCGATGTAATGTTCTCCAATGGTACATGGGACTGTGAAACTGCCAGGATCTTTCAACTTCGGGGGAAGCTTCCTCTGAATGATGGCGCTGCATTCTTCTGTCAAAGCTACTGTCTCGTAATCTCCCAATCTCCTCGTTTTCGTGAAAGGATGTCTTTCATGAATTTGACATAACTGGGCATTTGTTCCAAGGCTTCAGCAAATGGTATGTTAATGTGCAGCTTTTTGAAAATCTCCAAGAAACGAGCAAACTGTTTGTCCAGTTTGTTTTTCTGAAGACGCTGAGGAAATGGTGGTGGTGGAGTGATCTGTTCTTTTTCTTTTTCCTTTGCTTCTTTTTCTTCCATCTGTGGAACTGCATCTTTTGGAACTTCCTCAGCAGCTGTTTTGACTCCAATATCTTTGTTGATCTCAGTACCACTCTTTAAGGTAATGGCTTGACATTGTTCCTTCCCTCGGTTCTTTGGATTTGGTTCTGTGTTGCTGGGAAGATTACCTGGTGGTCTGTAACTCTGAGCATTGGCCAGTTGGCCGATTTGATTCTCCAGTGCTTTGATGGAAGCTGATTGGCTCTGAATCATGGCTTCATATCTTTTTAATTGAGCTAACATCTCTGCCATCACTGGTTCATTTGTCTGCTCCTGGCCTTTATTCTGTTGCTGGAATCCAGGTGGTGGATAGTTCCGCTGTTGGCCTGAATTGTTGCTCCATGAAAAATTAGGATGATTCCTCCACCCTGGGTTGTAGGTGTTGGAATATGGATTGTTCCCCTGCCTGTTGAAATTGTTGACATAATTCACCGTTTCTTCATGTTGATTTGATTCTGGTGCTCCTCCATATGGTGAACTTGTGGATCCAGTGGTAAGAGTCTCCATGAATTTGCATATTTGATCTAGCTTGGTGTTGACTGCTGTATTAGCTCCAACCTCATATATTCCTGCAATTCTTTGAATCAAACTTCTTTCAGTTGGCCACAAAGAGTTGTTGTTGGCCATTTCTTCAATGAGTTCCCAGGCTTGATCTTCACCTTTTGCCATTAAAGCTCCTCCAGCAGCAGCATCAATTGTGGTTCTCATTATTCCAGAAAGCCCATTGTAAAATGTTTGGACTTGAAGCCATTTTGGAATTTCATGGTGTGGACATTTCCGGAGTAAGTCTTTGTACCTTTCCCAAGCTTCGTAGAGAGTTTCTGATTCTTGTTGCACAAAGGATGTGATGTCATTCCTTAGCTTTCCGGTTCTGGCTGGTGGAAAATACTTTGCAAGAAATTTGGTGGCTAAGATGTTCCATGTTGTGATTGAACCTGCTGGTAATGAATGTAGCCAGGCTTTAGCTCTGTCCTTCAAAGAGTATGGGAAAACACGTAGTCTCATTGCTTCTTCAGCTTCTCGGTTGTAATTGAAAGTACCGCAAACTTCCAGGAAGTTGCTGATGTGGGCATTAGGATCTTCAGTTGCATTTCCTCCAAACTGAACTGATTGTTGTATCATCTGAATGCAAGTTTTGATGTCACCTGCATTTGCTGGTAATGGAGGGAGTACAATACATGAAATGAGTCTGTCAACCACCGGAATGGTTCTGTCTCGAATGGGTATTGGTGGTGCAACCTCCAAAGGTTCAGGTTCCATGTTGACTAAAGCTTCTTGGGCTTCTCGCCTTTCTCTTCTCAACTGTCTGATAGTTCTTTCAATTTCTGGGTCAAACGGTCGGAGTTCAAAGCTTCTGGTTCGTCTCATGAAGTTTCTGAGAACCTGAAACACAAGAAAACAATAACAATAAGTAAAAAGAAATTAGATACAAGTAAAAGTATCTAACCCCTAAACTAATAATAACAGATAAATAAGTCCCCGGCAACGGCGCCAAAAACTTGACCGGCGTAAACACACACGTATAACGCAAGCGTACGTATCGTTCAAGTAGTATAAAAAGTATCGATCCCACGAGGACTTAATACCTAAGTTATTAATTTTATGAGGTTAAATGATTACTAGTATCTAACAGGTTGTTTAATTGATTTGAAATAGCGACGATTCTAAATTTAAAGACAATAAAATAAAATTGTTGGAAAGTAGATTTTAAGAAAATTCAATATTAAAAGCTATCTAGGGTTGTGATTTATTCCAATATTAATTAAAGATAAAGTGGTTATATAATAATTGGGTAATTATTGATTTATTAACCTGGAACACTAATGTATGTAAAAGCATCTTCCGATGGTCAATTACAAATACCTAGTATAATCCAATTGAACCATATGTCTATGTCAACCAAATTACCTAGATTCATTACGATTAAGTTCCAATTAAGACTACCCCCCCCGCCCGACAGGTATATTCCTATCCTGTAAGGAAATCTATTGAAAGGGTTATCTATCCTTAAGGAAGATCGTGGGTTATTGAATCTAAGGTCTTAAACTTAAAATCCCTATGTCTAGTTCATTTTAAGTTTACCTAATCAATTTAATTAATGGCCTGTTAATTAAAGAGCATTGAGATTAAGACTCAATAAATAAATCTTTATATTACCCAAATTATAATCTAACCCTTATAAACCCGTGACATTGAATTTCATCACAACCCTAGATACTAACTTAGTTATTACACATAGCTAGGGCTGGTAAAAACTTGAAAATAAAAGACATAAAATGCTGAAAAATAATTGCGTTAAAATAAATACTGAAAAGTAAAAATACAATAAAAATAAAATGCTAAGGTAAAAGGAATTACTTTTACTATTACTAATTTAGAAATCTCCCAATAAAATAATATATAAACTTGTGATATTATTTAACCAACCGACCAATCTGGCGGTATCCTGATTAAGTCCAATTAAGTCCAACCAGCCATATAGGCGGTAATATTTGTCCATAACCAGCCATAAAGGCGGTACCAAAATAAATTATTAACCGACCAATCTGGCGGTATCCTTTATTAATCAGGTTTAAACCAACAGAAATTAAATATACCAACCGACCAATATAGCGGTTTCCTTGATTAAGTCAGGTTTAAACCAGATTAAATAAATTTATTAACCGACCAATCTGGCGGTATCATTGATTAATCAGGTTCAAACCAACAGAAAATAAATATACCAACCGACCAATATAGCGGTTTCCTTGATTAAGTCAGGTTTAAACCAGATTAAATAAATTTCCCAACCGACCAATATAGCGGTATCATTTATTAATCAGTATTTTAATTAGTAAATATATTATTTTTAAGGGAGATTAAACTAAAGAGCAACAGTAAAAGAATTACCTTTCACCTTAGCTGGAGGAATTACCTCATCATGGTAAATAGTAAAACTGTAAAAAAATAAAGAAAGTAAACTTATTATTATTACAAAAAGTAATTAAAATTAAATTACAAAAGTAAAAAAAATTAAAAACTAAATTTTTTTAGAGAGAGAAACTCTCTTTACACGTAATTTGAAGAGAGAGAATAACAACTGAAAAATGAAAATTCGCGCTGGTATTTATAGGAAAATTTTTCACTGTTCGGGCGTCGCGACGCCAAGGTCCTCAGCGTCGCGACGCTGGATTTGTCGACGTGGCACAATGAGAAGGCAACACGTAGCAAGGCGGCTGACTGTTCACGCGACACGTGTCAAGGCGGCTAATTCTCAATTATTGTGATGACGTCATTGATGACGTCATGCTGACGCGGCGACGACGTGGCGATGACGTGGCATGACGTGGCGTGGCGGCTGACTGTTCACTTGTCGGCACAATAGGATGGCGACACGTGGCGACACGTGTCAAGTTGTGATTGGCTGAGGCTGACGTGGCAAGTTGACTAGGTTGACCTGCTGACGTGGACGATGATGTGGCATGACACATGGCAAAGTTGACTCGTTGACCGCTGAGGTGGCTGATGACTAGGCGACATGTGTCAAGTCTGAGTGTCGGCAGCATATGATGTTGACACGTGGCACGGCGCACGTTAGCAGATTAGATGTGATGGTGACACGTGGCACAGCGCATGTTAGCAAAGTCAAACTTCTCAAATTGTGACATGTTGACCCGGCGCACTTTAGCAGATTCGGCGCATGCTGGGCGTCGCGACGCGGAAGGTCTGGGCGGCGCGACGCTGGAAATTAAAATGCCCTTTTTCGCCAATTTTCACTGTTTTGCTCCAAATCACCTCCAGAATGTCCTGAAACTTTATTTATCTACAAAATAACACAAAACACATCAAAACATTCACAAAACTCAAGAAACAATACAAAATATTAGGTAAATGAGTGGGAAATAGTGATATAAATACCACTCATCACTGTGTTCTTACAACGGATTTTGAACAGACATAAACTGAATACAAAAAGTACAATTAAAACAACAGTGATACAGTAACTCAACATACAAATAAAATAGAAGACAGTTTGTAGCAATAAAGCACAGATCAGCAACAATGAAGAATTCCGAGGCTTGTTGTGCAACAATCTCTTTAAACAAATTCGTCCCCTACGGATCGGTGCAGTAGAACGCGAGAACGTTTGTTTCCCAGGATGCAACGGAAAAATAGACGAATTGGGCACCACCAAATCCGACTTCAACGAACAACCGAAGTGCTTGAACTCTCTCAAAAGATTTACTAAATTCCAATTTTCTCTTGTGTGTGTGTGTGTAATGTTTAAAAACGAAAACACTACTATATTAAAGAAATAACATGCCAATTAAGTCTCATCAATGAGAGGCTTTACACTTGTAACCATCAAGTTGATTAATGTCATTAATCTCAAATTGTAACCACAAGATGATTAATTGTCATTGATTCAACTGTTATGGAACATAAAAAGGCTTGGAAAAATAAAGAGACATCCAAAAATTGGCTGGGCCAGGCCCGCTCAATTTGGTCCGGCATTCGTGTACGCAGACACGCGGGTGCACACGAGCCAAGCTTGATTCGGATTTGATTTGCACCCCCCCCCCCCCGCGCCCACGTAGAGAGAGCCTCTATCCTTACAACTCTTACCCATCTACATATGAGCAATCATATATAAGCATAATATTCCCTCTATAGCTTTCCCATATGGGACAAGCTTATTTTTCTTTATTTTCCAACACCAATGGGTGAACTTTGAGCAACAATTTCTCATTCACCCAAGAACCATTTAAGCATATGAATATACCATTTCGAAGTACTCACGGAGGAGTATCCGAATCATTCAATAACAACCACTAACACGAAGTGGACCGTGCTTAAAATTGAGCCTCAAAATGCTTATGAATAAGCATTTTCCAACACATAAAATCCCAATCAAATGTATGACGGAGAAGGCGGCAAACTTTCTGGGAGCGCAGATTGTCCGTTGAAGAAATGCTTAATGTTAGAAGATCCAAACGATCAATGTTAAGTTACAGAAATTTTGTTTCGCGTGTAGTGTTATTGGGCACAATTATAGGGAGTGTGGGACTGACTCCGGGATAGGGTGGAGAATAGGGTTTTTACTTTTGGTCCATGGATGAGGGCCTCTTTCGGAGGGCAGTAAGCTGAGGGGAGAGAGTTCCAGAGACCGCAGCCCGAAATAATGTAAAGAATCAGGTAGCCAAGGGGGTTACTGAGGTAGAAGAAACCATGGCGAGAAATCTCCAGCTCGTTCAACGGTGAATGCGACAGACTTTGCTCGGGCATCAACCTTAGTAGAAGCATTGGAGGGGGAGACATCCGGCACCAAGGGGGGCAGAGAGAGAGAGAGAGCAAAACAAAAGGGTGGTTGGTCTGGCCAAGAGGAGAAGAGTGGACATTTGGCTTGAAGAGGAATAGCAATTGGACACAAAGAAAGTGAAGAAGTGGAGGATCATTAATAGAAGTAGTGGCGTCCACTAGATCCGGCCACCGGACCGGTTAATTTATTGGAGATGGTACTCAGCGTGCCGATTTATCATGTATTTCCTTGTAAATACGTGTATGAACAATATTTTGTTATAAATAAAATTTCCAGTTTCGTCAATATTTTTTATTAGAAATGGTAAAGACGTGTTTGACCTATGAATGATTAAGTTACAACGTAATTACAAAAGCGTCGCAATTGACGTTGAGAAACATTATAAAAGTATCATTCTTAAATTATTCCTGATCAAGGTTTACATTCACTACAAGAAATAACATCTTTAGTGGCGAAATTTTAGTGGCGAATTTTATTTCGCCACTAAAAGACTACTTTTAGTGGCGGAATTACATTTCGCCACTAAAAAAATTTTTAGTGGCGAAATATTATTTCGCCACTAAAAAAAAACTTTTAGTGGTGAAATTAATGGCGAAATATAATTTCGCCACTAATTCTTCACTTTTAGTGGCGAAATATAATTTCGCCACTGAAATGAAGAATTAGTGGCGAAAAGTCCAATTTTAGTGGCGAAATATTTTCCCCACTAATTACCGAAAAATTTTGGCACCCCTTTCACGTTTTCTACAGCTCCCATAATAAATTTTTTATTTACAAAACAAAAATCCCCAAAATCAATCTTTACCCACCAAAATCACAAAATCCACCAAAATCCCTAGGCATTTCTTCAAACATCCACCAAAATCCCACCCCTCAGCATCAAACGAAACCCACCAGCACTTCTTCGAAAATCCTCAGCACAAGGTCACTTCGGAAAGCAGAGCAGTAGTGGACCGATCTTGAGAGGTATGGTGATATACTTCTAATCTTCTTCATCAAAATCACTTCTTCTCAAGCTATTTATTAGTGACCGGCATAAACACACATGTATAACGCAAGCGCACGTATCGTTTAAGTAGTATAAAAATATCGATCCCACGAGGACTTAATATCCAATCTATTAAATTTTATGAGGTCAAATGATTATTAGTATCTAACAGGTTGATTGATTGATTTGAAATTGTGACGTTTCTAAATTTAAAATCAAGTAAATAAAATTGTCGAAAATAGGTTTTAAGAAAATTCAATATTAAAAACTATCTAGGGTTGTGATTTCTTCCAATATCATTTTAAAGATGAAGTGGTTATCTTAAAGTTGGGTAATATATTGATTTAGTAACCTGAAACACTAAATTATGTGTAAGCCTCTGTCGATGGTCAGACACAAATACCCAGTTTAACCCAATTGAACCATATGTCTATGTCAACCAAATTATCTGGATTCATTAAGTTTAAGTTCTAATTAAGGCTACCCCCGCCCGACAGGTATATTCCTATCCTGTAAGGAAATCTATTAAAGGGTTATCTATCCTCAAGGAAGATCGTGGGCTATTGAATCTAAGGCTGAAACCTAAAATCCCTATGTCTAGTTCATTTTAGATTTACCAGATCAATTTTATTAATGGCCAGTTAATGAAAAAGCATTAAGATTAAGACTCAATAAATAAATCTTTATATTACCCAAGCTATAATTTAACCCATTATAAAACGGTGATATTAAAAGTCATCACAACCCCAGATAACTAATTTAGTTACAACACATAAATATGGCTGGTAAAAACTTGAAAATAAAAGGCATAAAGTAAAAATGCGGTAAAGTAAATACTGAAAAGAAAATTACAATAAAATAAAATGCTAAGGTAAAATGAATTACTTTTACTACTACTAATTTGGATATCTCCCATAAAATAATATATAAACTTGTGATAATATTACCAACCGACCAATCTGGTGGTATCGTGATTAAGTCAAATTAAGTCCAACCAGCCATTAAGGCGGTAATATTTGTCCATAAACCAGCCATAAAGGCGGAACCAAAATAAAATTACCAACCGACCAATCTGGCGGTATCATTGATTAGTCAGGTTTAAACCAGATTAAATTAAATTACCAACCGACCATTATAGCGGTATCCTTGATTAGTCAGGTTTTAAATAGTGAATATATTATTTTTAAGGGAGATTAATCTAAATAGCAATAGTAAAAGAATTACCTTTCACCCTAGCTGTGGAAGTTACCTCTTCATGGTAAATAGTAAAAACTGTAAAAAGTAAGGAAAGTAAATTACTATTATTACAAAAAGTAATTAAAATTATTACAAAACTAAAAACTAAAAATTAAAAGAAACTTAGAGAGAGAAGAACTCCCTATTTACAACAAAGAAATGGGAGGGAGAGGTACAAAGAAATCTGAAATCTCGAGCTCAATTTATAGGCGCGGATAAGCTTCTGGCGTCGCGACGCCAAGGGCTTCAGCGTCGCGACGCTGGAACAATGAGGCGTGGCACAATGACAGCTTGACACGTGGCGATTCGGATAAGAAGATAATACAACACGTGGCGAGGCGGATAAGAGCTCAATTATTATGCTGACGTGGCGATGATGTGGCAAGGCGGCTGAGATAATTGTCGGCACCATAAGATTGCGACACGTGTCACGGCGTGATTGGCTGATGATGACGTGGCATGTTGACTCAGTTGACCTGCTGACGTGGATGATGACATGGCATGACGCGTGGAAGAGTTGACTCCGTTGACCGGATGATGTGGCGACACGTAGGATGACACGTGGCACACGTGGAAATAGTAATTGTCGGCACCGTAGGATGATGACACGTGTCAAGGCGCATGTTAGCAGATCAGCTGTGATGGTGACACGTGAAACGGTGCATGTTAGCAAAGTCAAACTTCTCAAATTCTGACACGTTGACCCGGCGCATGTTAGCACATTCGACGCATGCTGGGCGTCGCGATGCCGGAAATTACCAAAATGTAATTTTTTGCCAATTTTCACTGTTTTGCCCCAAATCACCTCCAGAATGTCCTGAAACTTTATTTATCTACAAAATAACACAAAACACATCAAAATATTCACAAGACTCAAGAAACTATACAAAATATTAGGTTAAATGAGTGGGAAATAGTGATAGATTTACTACTTATCAATTAGGTGGAAAAATATTTATTTCCCATAATTATTCAATGATTTTGAAATCTCTCAATAAGAAACAGGAAAGCTGTGCGATATATCAAGCGCAGGTAATTAACTATTTTTCTCTGGTTATCTTCTCTTTTCATTTCTATGGGTTTCTAGGTTTTTGGGTTTTTTGAAAATGAAAACAGAAAGAGAAGAAATAAGGTCAGGTTGAAAGAAGAAAAGAAGACCCAAAAGATAACATTTTTAGCAAGAGGAAGACGATTCTGCTTGTGGGTATTTCAGTTCTTCTAATGTTTAACTTCAGAGCCAGAGCTCTTGATGATTTAGCGCCAAGTGAGTTCTGTGTTTCTTTAGGTTTCTAGTTTTTGTATTCTTTAGGTTGTTGCTATAATGTTAGGAGTAATTGCATTTTGAGAAATTAATTTGCTTCTGGGTTGCTAATTTAGAATTTTGGTCATTGCTTCCTGTACGTGTGTGCAAGTTTTGTTTTTGGTTTGGGTTTCTGTTATTAAACTATTGTATTGCACTGTTTTTAGTTCATGAATTTTTTTTTTTTGGCAATTATCCTTTTTTTTTTCAGGTTTGGTTTCTGTTAAATCTTCTTCCTTTTCAGCTGGGTATGTTTGTTTTGTATGGAGAAATGATTATATTTTTTACTTGGTTCTTGTATTTAAGAGTTAGTTGTGTTGAGCTTCTGGATGTGAAATTATGATTTCATGGATTGTTGGATTAGAGAGATTCTACAATTATGCCATTTCGGGGTCTAAATTTCTGAATTTTAATGGATGGGTTGCCATAAGTATGAAGCTTTAACTGAGATTCAAGAAGCTTGTATAGATAGATATTCATGAATTTGTCTATTTATTTAAATGAGACACTAAGGGTCTGTTTGGTTCAACGGAGGGGAGGGGAGGGGAGGGGAGGGATTTTAATGGAGGGGAGGGAATGAGAGGGGAGGGGAGGGAATGATTTTAATTAAATATATGTTTGGTTCAAAGGAGGGGAGGGGATGGGAGGGGAAGGATTTTAATTAAACAAATAATAAAATTAAAATTAAAAGCTCTACATAATACGTGTTATTAAAAATAAAATTAAAACAAATATAAGATAAGAGAATAAAAAGAATTGAATGGTGAAGCAAAAATAAGAGAGATTTTGTAATTAAGATAATTTTGGATTTTAATGTATAAGTAGGGATAATTTAGTCAATGCATTTAATATTTAATTGCTCACTTCTCTCCCTCCAAAAACCCCCCACTTTGGAGGGGAGCCAAAATTGGCTTATGAGGGATTTTGCTCCCCTCCCCTCCCCTCCCTCCTCTCCAAAAAATGAACCAAACAACTATTATTTAAAATAATCCCTCCCCTCCCCTCCCCTCCCCTCCCCTCCCCTCCCTCAAAAACCCCCAACCAAACAGAGCCTAAGGAACTTTCATGGATGTCTTGTTAATATGGGTTCATTAAAATCCTTTCTTTCAGAGTCTAACAGATGATATAGTTTAACTTGATAAGATTTGAACTTGCAAATATTAAGTTTAGCATAGATGATATTGAGTGGAGTTTATTGTCTTTTTGGATGTTGAAAGGAAGTGGTCTATATTTTTAGAAAATAAAGATCGAGTAAGATTATTTGTTGGGCCTAATGTGAAGTTGTCCTTCTGTTACTTGTATCTATTGTCTGTAAGCATGATGATTGGAAGATATGAACTCGGTTTATATGGATGAAAGTCATATTCATAATTAATTTCTTGAAGATGGGTTTTGAAATAAGGCAATAGAGAAGTTTTTGAAGCTATATATATATTTCTTTATTTTTATAAACTATTTGTTTATAAATTGGAGGAGATTAAAGGTGAGGCCAATATTGGAGTTAAGAAGAATTTGAGTATTCTTAACCACAAATACATAAATTTATGCCTATAAAATTACCTAGTGATGACATTAATTCTTAATTCTTTCTTTGATTTTTCTTTCAGAGCTAGCACATTCTTTAGTCGGAAAAGTATTGTCAGTTGAGAAGGTATGCCTTGTTATGTGTATTTTTTGGTTTTTATTTTTCATATTTTTATAATCCATATTTGATATTGCATGTTTATTTGGTGAATTCAAATTAGGATATTATAGAGGAAGCCAAATAAGGTGTTTCACAATGGAATAGAGAGTGGATTAACATAAAAGTGTAAAAGATCGGCGAACTCCAGAATATAAAAATGGATTAATGAGTTTCTTAACTTTGCATTTAAAATGGTGGGAAGCGATGGAAAAATAAGATGTCCATGCTACAATTGTTTCAATTATATTTTCTATGATAGAGATGTGGTTTTCACGCATTTGATTGTTTATGGGATATTAAAAGACTATAAAATTTGGTCTTTGCATGGAGAAGATAGTGAAGATAATGAAGTAGATGAAGATTCTGATGGGGATGAAGATTTTGATGGATTTGACGAGACTGTTCCTTTAATCCATGATATAATAAATGTAAGATCTATTAATTTCAATGAAGGTGTGGCTGAAGTGGGTTGTGATAGTAAGGAAAATAATGACCATGTACATGAAAAGTTTACTAGATTGATGGAAGATGCCGAGCAAGAGTTATTTCCTGGTTGTAAAAGTTTCTCAAAGTTAGAATTTATTGTTCATATTCTCCATTTAATATGCATCAATGGTTGGAGTGATAAATCTCTAACTATGTTGCTTGGCCTTTTGAGAAAAGCCTTCATTCATGATGAAAAATTTCCAAAAAATTCCTATGAAGCAAAAAAATACACACATGATTTAGGTTTGAATTATACTAAGATTGATGTTTGTAAGAATGATTGCATTCTTTATCGAAAACAATATGCTAATCTTCAAAGTTGCCCGGTCTGTGGATCCAGAAATTGTGGATAGAAATGATGTGAACAAACTTAGTGGTTGTTGGTCTAAAGAGAAGAAGAAGAGAAGAAGATGGTGATGGTGATGATGATGACGATGACGATGACATGGACTCCATAAGTTATAATTCTAGTGAATGAACATTCTGATGTGGTAAATATTTTATATAAATATTTGTAATACATTGTATTATGTTATTTATTATGATTTTGTTGTTTCTATACAAATGTCAAATGTTAGTTTTATATTTGCTTGTACTTTTCATAGATTTAATGGCAACTCAAGTGGAATCCTCACATATGGAAGGATCTCATTCGAAACAACCCGAAATAGAATTATGCACGAAATGGTAAAATTTTATTATCAGTTGGTGTGTTATTTCATTTCTTTTATTGATAGTTTTATTGTATTTTACATTATCTTATCTATGGTGGAGTGTCAGTTCAGCAAATATATGATTGTATGTGATTGGAACACTAAACTTGTACGAGATGCTGCGTGATTAATTAATAATTACTTCAAAGTTTAGGAGCGGAAAAAGATAAAAAGCTACTGCCTAAAAAGCTAGGAGACTGTCTTTCGCTCACCTCTAGTGACTCCGCCACTATTTTACAATCTTGTAATCTTTTAACATAAGTTAGGGCCACCGAAGTTGGAGTTTCAGGTACAGAGCATAGATGTGATTCTTGTTCTTGGTATTGTTTTTGCAGGGAGGAATACTACTTGGCCCATCAGCTTTGGAGGGTCTTGTATCCGGCCTTTTCCTTCCACTTTACTTTGTTTCCAGTGGATTGAAGACCAATGTAGCAACCATCGAAGGGCTTCAATCCTGGGGTTTTTTGGTTTAGTTATAGTGACAGCATGTTTTGGAAAGATCATTGGTACTGTAACTGTATCCCTTGCCTGCAAAATTCCTTTCAATGAGGCTCTAGCATTGGGGTTCCTAATGAACACTAAAGGCTTGGTGGAGATCATTGTCCTCAACATTGGAAAAGACAGAAAGGTAAAAAGAATTATTATCCATGGTCGGTTATTTGATTTTAATTATTGTAGCTGATTGATGTTTTTTTGCAGGTATTGAATGATCAAACATTTACTATTATGGTTCTGATGGCTGTCTTCACAACGTTTATCACAACACCTTTAGTCATGGCAGTATTATAAACCAAATCCAAAAACAAGTAATAGAGTCACTTACAAGCATAGAACAATTAAGAGAAAAGATTCAGACTCAGAGCTTAGAATTTTTGCTCGTTTCCACAGTGCAAGAAACATCCCCACAATGATTAATCTCATTGAGACTTCTCGTGGGACTGACAAGAAAGAAGGACTCTGCGTCTACGCAATGCACCTGATGGAGCTCTCTGAAAGGTCATCTACACCCTGGTATTACTCTAAACGTAGTTCACTTCCAACCAAGTTCTGAGATTTCCGGAGAGATTGCTAGAACTGATACAAATGATATAGTTTTTTTGTAGTTTGAAAATAGAATGTAATTTAGATGTGAGACGAAACCAATAACTTTTGATTTGTAAATTATAATTAGTTGATCATTTGTCTGTTTTAATGTAAGAACATAATATATTTTTTCTTGCTTGTAAATACAAATATTCTATTTTATATATACTAATGTATTAAAATTTATATTTTAAATTATTTTACATACAAAATATCGTTTCTCCATTAAAAGTATAATTTTTTTTTCCATTGAAAGTCTACATTCAGTGGTGAAAGAATAATTCGCCACTAAAATTGACTTTTAGTGGTGAAAATTTCGCCACTAAAAGTCTATAATTTTCGCCACTATCATCAGACTTTTAGTGGCGAATTATTCTTTCGCCACTAAAACAGACGTTTAGCGGCAAATATTTTCGCCACTAAAAATCTAAAAATTTCGCCACTAATACATACTTTCAGTGGCGAAATTAGATTTCGCCACTAAAACCTTTTGTGTCGCACTTTTCAGTGACGAAATTATATTTCGCCACTAATTGTTTTAATGGCGAAATTCCAGCTTTTAGTGGCGAAAATTTTCGCCACTAAAAGTCAATTTTGTTGTAGTGATTCTTGGTCCGAAAGTAAACCCGGGAGACTGGTACATATCGTATATCAGAATATTAGTTTCCGGTGGTTTATCTTAGTGAGCCACGAGTCTAGGGAGACTCGTATAGACATGTAGGTGTTCATAGCAGATGGGCACTGAACAACTCACAAAAGATTCATAATAGATGGTACGCTTGCGTCAATAGGAATCTTCACGAGTTGAGTAGCATATTGGTCATTTGACTTGAGATACCATGTTGGATATATGAGTTATCCTCCACACTTCGATGACAGTCACGTCCTTGACCTTTTTAGGTTAGACCTCCACCTGTTCGTTGGGTGTGAACCGATGCTCATGATATTCAGTGATGTGTCCAGAGAGGATCCGTCAGTCCTACGTACAGGATTTAAGTATCCACTTTATAAGATTGCGATTTATCAAATCCATGGCCATGGTACACTCAGAAATGTGTTCTGAGTGTTATTGAGAAATCGCGAATCTATACGTCGACGAGATAATACCTTATGAGATTTGATGATTATATCTATGTCTCTGGTATTTATCCGGAAACCTATGACGGAATGATTATACGTAAGCGAAGATCTCAACTTGTATGGTTCAGCGAGAATATCCGTGGTCGTCATAATTTATGAGTGGGTAAATTATGGACACGGGATTTGATCCCGTGACAGATATACCTGAACTTAGAGAGTCTCACATAATCAAAAATACTCGTAGAGCACTAGGGTGACTTAAAACGAATAATATTGATTATTCGGAAATCGTTTAACGGTTAAACGAAAATTTCACATGCGGTGTATTCGGTAATTTCCTAAATTAATATGTATGTGTATTAGATACATAATTTGATTAGATACGTATTAATTAATTATCGAATATTTTTTGGGACATATGTCAACCTTCAATGTATTTTAACATTTATTATAAATGTAGAAATACATTATACATTTGATTAAATGGATTAATTAATTAAAGTGTTAATTAATTAATTTATTAAATAAATGTATTGTGAATTATTAAGTATATAATTTAAATGTATAAGACATGTGCTGGATGCTTTATAATGTTGACATGTGTCATTGTTGGAAGAATTAGTGGGGTGAGATATTTTTTTTATTAATCAAAATTATTTTTTTAAATAAAAATGAATTTTCTCTCTCCCACTACTACAAAAATTCGGTCAACATAAGGAATGAGTACTATTCCCATTTCTTCAACAACCTAAAAAGAGAAAAACTAAAGAGAGAAAGAAAAATTGGGAGATCAAAAAATCAAGCAAAAAAGGCTTAAAGGTTTTGAAGTTTAAGGTAAGTTTATTAATCTTTAAGCTTGTAAATTATTTCCTTTTGATTTTTGATAATATATGTGATGTATTTTATTTTTTCCATCTCTTGAATTTGGGTTTTTGGTTGTTGGATGCTTGTTGGGAAATTTAAATTGCATGTGTGATTATTCTTTGAACTTAATAATTTTTATTTGAGTTCAATTTGATTGAGGTAATTAAAGTTGCCATTCTAGAATTTATATGCCACTTTATAGAAACCTAGAATTGTTCTTGGGTGTTTTTGAATGTGCTGAGACTTTAAGAATGTTGAATTGATTATTGTAATGTTACATTGAAAGTCAATTTGGTGGAAATTTGGTTAATTTGATTAATTGAAATATCTAGGGTTTATGCCTTATCCAAATTGGGGCTTTTCATTCCATGGATTAAATTGGATACATTAGATGTATATTAATCATTTTTGTAGTGTTTTGGAAACACTTAAATGTGTAATTGACACTTTTGGACTAAAATGAGTAAAATATTAAATGTTTGTCACTTTATATATTTTCGAATAAATGGGGTATTTTGGTAATTTCAAATTTGATTTGGAATTAAATATTAAAATAAATAGTTTGTTTTAATTGTCCAATGAAAAATTTTGAAATTCGAAAAATCGGATTTTTCACGTTCCACTGCGCCCCCGGTAAAACCGTTAATATGCCAACAAAATGGCATTAGAGCCTGTCTGATTCCTAATCCATAAAATTATTCTAGCATGATATTTGATAGGTAATCTAAGACTTATTTCCGAAAACACATGCTTTCTTAGATAGGATCTAAATAATCTGTTTGACAATTTAGCGAAAAATTCCCTTTAATAAGGCTTTAAAGTAAATTGTATTTGTGTGTGCTTTTTCCTTGGTCCGCCTTGTCGGTACAGATGCGAATGTTTTCCTAATGCTGTAGCTGTATCGTGCCAAAGCTATGCAGTTTTGGCTGATGGTAGTTCATTTGCGCTGGTAGAACTTATATGATAAGAGATAAATTCAATTGAAAAAGGAAATCCTGAACGTGCCAAAGCTGTTAGGACTACATCGGTAATTTGAGTTTGTCACTGACAAGTTAAGCCTTGAAAATGCCTCCTTGTGAACGTGCCAAAGCTGTCACAACGAGAAACGATCAGGACCGAAATTTATCAGTCACTTTTTGTGATTGACAATTGTTGTTTACCTAATGAATATACGTAGGCGAGAACATGCCAAAGTAGTGAGCCGAAATATATTTATGGGATCTCTTTCCTGCTGTTGAATTTAATTTGATTATATTATTTCTTTCTGTTTGGGGATTACAGTATTGCATGATTTAGTGGGGAGGGCATCACTTAAATTAAAAATCCATGATTTATTTGATGTTATGTTTGATATTGTATGAAACTGTATTATGGCCGGCTCTTCGTCTTCCAATCCTTTAGCTCGTATGCTAGATGTGAATAAGCTAATTGGGGTCGAAAAATTTTGCTGACTAGGAAATGGATTTGAGGATTGTCCTCGAATCCGAGAGATTATGATATGTGTTGGATGGACTGGTTCCTCTAGCTATACCACCCGAGTCAACACTCGAGGAGCATGCAACCTTCCAAAAATGGAAGGATGATGATCTAAAAGTTAAATCATACATCCTCGGATCATTGACTCCGAAGTTGAAGAGGCAATATATTGATATGCCTGATTCATATAGCATAATCTCTCAGCTTATGGAGCTCTTTATGAATCAAGAGCAGATTACTGTTCATAGAGTGGCGGTGGAACTTTGCACTCAAGACTGGATGAGGGTCAACCAGTCAGTCTACATGTGCTTCATATGATTGATTTGATCGATCAATTGAGGCGGTATGACTTTCCACTCAATGAAACTCTTGGGCGTGTAGTTTGATACTAGGCTCACTCCCGAGCACATTTTGCCAGATTGTGCTGAATTTTAATTTGCATGGATTTCGCTGTTCTTACAGTGAGTTGCATAGGATGTTGCTAACTGTTGATGAGGATCTTAAGAATGAAGTGCCGACTCGTCTTCTCAAACCTACTTCTCTTTCTGCCGCTTCTCAAAAGAAGGGAAAAGGAAAGAAGAAGAAGAAAAACAAGAAGATCGCTCATCAGGGTAAGATAGGGAAACCAAAACCCAAGAGAGCTGCTTAAGACACATGCCACCACTATAGCAAGGTGGACACTGGAAGCATAAATGTCCTGAATATCTTACGCAGTTGAAGAGATACAGATCCTCTACTTCAGGTATATTTAATTTTCCCGTTATTGATATCTCTTTAGCTTGTGAAGATATTTATTCCAGTTGGATTTTAGACTCTGCTTGTCCTGTTCACATCTACAATTTGTTGCATAGGCTGAATGAAAGTAGAAAGCTGAAATCTGGATCGTTGCAGTTGCATTTCGGGAGTGGAGACTCTTTGGATGCAGTTGCAGTTGGGGTATATGAGATTCCCTTGTCCAATATGAGCATTTTGTTAAATGACTGTTATTTTGTGCTAGGATGTGTGGTAAATATTATATCACTTTTTGTATTAGATACATAAGGTTTTTGTATAAATATTAAGAATCATTCTCTGTATTTATATGATAAATATACTATTCCTATCCTTGAATGTGAAAATGAGAATGGTCATTACATTTTGCATCCATGAAGAGATATTTTGAATGTTGGGACTAATAAACAAAATAGATTTGATGTTAATGATGACTGAACTGTGGCACATGAGGTTAGGTCATATTGGCGTAACCAGTTGGTTAGGAATGGTCTGATTGAGAATATCACTATTGAGCCTTACCTGACTTGCAAATCTTATATTAAGGGTAAAATGACAAAAGCCTCATTTACTGGTGTAGGACATCGAGCCTCAGACTTATTGGAACTAGTACATTCTGATGTATGTGGTCTCACGAGTCTCACTGCTCATAGTGGCTATTCATACTTCGTTACCTTTACCGATTATTTGTCTCGGTATGGTTATGTTTATTTGATAAAATATAAATCAGAAATTTTTGAGAGGTTCAAAGATTTCCGAAATGAAGTGGAAAAGCAAGCTAGAAAATTCATCAAGTGTCTTCGATCAGATCGAGGTGGTGAATATATGAGCAGTGAGTTCACTGATTATTTAAAAGAGAATGAGATTCTTGCTCAATATACTCCTCCAAGTATTCCATAGCATAATGGAGTGTCTAAGAGGAGAAATAGAACTTTATTGGATATGGTTCATTCTATGTTGAGTTTTACAGATCTGCCATATTACCTGTGGGGCTATGCGCATCTTATTATATTTCATCTTTTGAACAGAGTTCCTTCCAAAGCTGTTCCTACGACCCCATATCAGATATGGACTGGTAGGAAACCGAACCTTAATTATATTAGGGTTTGGGGTTGTCCTGCATACGTCAGAGTGGCGCAGCAGGATAAGCTTTTGCCTCGAGGGAAAAAGTTTAGGTTTGTTGGGTATCCTTCCAATACGAAAGGATATTTGTTTTATGATTCCAAGCGTCGAAACGTGTTCGTAGCTCGCTTCATAAAATTTCTAGAAATAGAATTTTTGGCAGAAGAAGGAGATCATAGACAAGTTGAACTTGATGAAGTTCAGCCTATAACTGATGAACCACATGAAGAACATGAGGTTCAAGAAGGTGAAGGATCTTTGACGCACACACTTCGTCGGTTGAGTAGGGTCATAAGACCTCATAAGCACCAATCATTGATACATGACATGAGTCTTGATATGCTCTTGGTAAAAGAGACTGACCCGAGGACTTACAAAGAAGTGATGTTAGACATTGATTCCATGAAATGGCAGGAAGCCATGAAATCAGAGTTAGACTCAATGCATCAGAATCAAGTATGAGACTTGGTTCCTCTTTCTGAGGGAATCGTTCTTGTCGATTTTAAATGGGTTTACAAAAGGAAGAAATGGCCTGATGGAAGTGTTGAAACTTTCAAGGCCCGACTGGTTGCAAAGGGTTACACACAGTGACCTGGGTATCGACTATGATGAACCTTTTCGCCAGTAGCGATGTTGAAGTTTATTAGGATTTTATTGGCTATAGCTGCCTACCATGACTACGAGATTTGACAAATGGATGTCAAAACGACATCTTGAATGGATTTCTTGATGAAGAAATCTATATGGAACAGCCGGAGGGTTTTGCATCCAGCCAAGACTTAGATATGGTTTGTAAGCTTAAGAAATCCATTTATGAACTTAAACAAGCTTCACGGAGTTGGAATCGTCGATTCGATGAGGTTATTAGATTGTCTGGTTTCCTCAAGAATACAGAAGAATCCTGTGTGTATAAAAAAAGTCAGTGGGAGCATGGTGGTGTTTTTGGTACTCTATGTGGATGACATCCTGATCATTGGGAATGACATCGGGATGATGCAGGGCATAAAAGCTTATCTCTGTAAAAGCTTCTCTATGAAAGACCTGGGTGAAACTTCTTATTTCTTAGGTATAAAACTCTATAGAGATAGAGAAAAGAAGCTTATTGGATTGTCACAGTCTATGTATATAGATAAGATCTTGGAAAGGTATAACTTTAGTAACTGTAAGATAGTTAACATACCATTCCGACATGGTATACATCTTTCGAAGAAAAGGTGTCCGCAAACTGAAGATGAGAAGATTAGAATGTCTAATCTACCTTATGCTTCGTGTTTGGGTAGCATTATGTATGCCATGTTGTGTACGCGACCTGATATTAGTTAATCGGTTAGTGTAACCAATAGATATCAATTAAATCTTAGTAACGATCATTGGATGGTCGTTAAATATATCCTGAAGTATCTCAAAGGTACTAAGGATAAGTTTTTGATTTATGGAGAAGGAGAACCGCAAGTTAATGGGGTATACGGATTCAGATTTCCAATCGGATCCGGATTATAGAAAGTCTACATCAGAATACGTATTACCCTTAACGGTGCTTCTGTTAGTTGGAAAAGTTCCTAACATGGATTGACAGCTGATTCCACCACAGAGACGTAATATATTACGGCATCTGAGGCTGTAAAAAGAAGCTGTTTGGATTAGAAATTTTGTCACATAATTGGGAATTATCCCAAACATTGAGAATTAGATTCCTTTGCACTGTGAAAATACCGGAGCTGTTGCACAAGCAAAGGAACTCAGGGCACATCAAAAGTCGAAACATTAGGAGCGAAAGTACCATATCATTCGAGAGATTGTGTCGCGGGAGACATTATCGTATGTATGATTTGGAGTAAAGACAATGTAGCAGATCCGCTTACTAAGGCCATACCTCCTAAGTTATTTGATAAGCATACAGAGGCGATGGGTATTAGATACCATTGGTTATGGAACTAGAGTAAGTGGGAGAAATTGTTGAAATTGGTATTTAGCGTGCTTATTTATCATGTATTTCCTTGTAAATACGTGTATGAACAATTTTGTTATGAATAAATTTACAGTTTCGTCAATATTTTTTATTAGAAATGGTAAATACGTGCTTGACCAAGGAATGATTAAGTTATAACGTAATTGCAAAAGCGTCGCAATTGACATTGAGAAACATTGTAGTAGTGTAGACACCATTTTTGCATAAGCCCAATGATAAGCCTCGTATGGAGGCACTACCTAAAAAGTTACGGAAGTTGTGAAAAATGAATGTCGGAATGAAGGAAAACCTCCAAAATTGGCACCTATTGGACTCACTAGCCCGCCTCAGATTAACTCAGTCAGTTTCTGTTTCAAAACCTTAGCCTCGGCCCAAAACCCCCTGCAACCCATTCAGCCCATCCACCCTGCAATCCATCCACATGCCCAAGTCTTTGTAATCCATCCTATGCACGCCCAAATCTTCCCAAATAGAGAAAAATCCCATGCAATTCACATGTCAAAATTACCCATCAACCCTGTCCAATTTAACAAGATTTTGGGATCCCATCCAATTAACAAGATTGGGATATTCTCATCAACAAATTTGTGAGATTGTATTCCCAAAATAATTTAAGAAAATATCTCCCAAATCAATGTGATTTATTTCCCTATTTGGAGATCCATTCAAGATATTATAAATTAGGGACACTTTCTTCATCAAGGAGGCTTGGACGTGATCATCATAAAAAAAACCCGATGACTCTCTCTTCTTCTTCTCTTGGGTGTGAACAACACCCTAGGTTCAACCAAGAAACACTAAAAAACCAAAACAGCAAGCCAATTACTGAAACTAGAAAAGACCAACCATCCACCACCGAAACACCAAAATCCTGAAGACCACCAAAAATAATAAACCAAAAAAGCAGAAAGATCAACGAGAAACAACCCTGAAATCGAAACAACAAAACAGCCCAAAAACGTGTGAAAACAACAACCAAACCAATCAACAAGCCATAACCGAAAAAAAAACCAACACCCATAACCGAAAGCAGAGAGAAAAAATTGAGATAAACAACAAACAAAAACCGTGTGTGAAAGACAACCACCAAAACAGTAGCCAAAATAACCAAAACAGCAGCCCAAATAACCAAAATAGCATCCCAAAATCACCGAAAACAGCAGCCCAAAAAACAAAACAGAAGCCAAAATCACCAAAAACAGCAGCAAAAAACAACCAGAAACAGCAGCTAAAAAAAACCAAAAACAGCAAACAACGCAACTAGCAAACCAGCAAAATAGCAACAGCAAAATAGCAACCAGAAACAGCAACCAGAAACAGCAAAACCTTGAAATCAAGCTTCAATCCTTCCGGCGACGGCCTAACGCACTTATGAGAAAGCAACTTAAAAGATAAGACCTGAGGGCACCCTTACCACATTTATTTTATATTTCCGGACGCTGCTGCTGCCTGCTGGACGTGAAATAGGTCCAGCCGAGTATGAGAAGTCCTACATCAAAGACAGCCAAATTTCTGGTCACATAATTTTTCTTCTTCGGTATTTTATTATTTTATTATTTTTTTTATCTATTTAGTGTTATTTATTTTTTATTTATTTATTCACTTGCATCGTTATTTTATTATTTCGCATTTAGTTTGTTATTCATCTTTTTTTAATCTATTTATTGTTATTTTATTATTTCACATTTATTTTATTTGTTCATGTTAGTGATTATCCGCATATGCATTATTATATTTTTTCATGTCTATTTTTTTATTTATATGCATTAATGTTTATGTGTATTATTATCCATTGCGGTATATCGGATGGAAAACCTAGACGTAAATTTCGTAGCCGAATCGGAATGGACGGTAGTGCAGTTTGTACTTGGGATACTACTCCATGTGCAACTCGGGAAATATTCATACATACGTGATTAACCCCATTTTGTTTGCTATTTATTAATTGACGGTTTTCCGCTTTTGATTGATTTTCGTTATTGCATCTTGTACTTCTTAATTTAATATGCTTTTGGAAATCGTGTTATTGTGATTATTAGTTGCTTGGGTATGTTATTACATTTTTTATTCACTTTTATGTATGAATTGCGTTAAGACTTGGCTTTTATACATTGGTGAACCCGTCCATTATACTGGCATAAGTAAGGGACCATTCCGAAACCCAACGGTTTGAGGTCTCCTTGCGAGAGGTGAGTGCGGCTTTAAATCTTTTCCCAGTTCACGCTGGTGTGACTCATTTATTCTTCCGGTATAGTCCCCACAGGCTATAATTGTACTCTCTAGGCTGATCGAGGACCAACAGTGTC
>SKCR01040973.1:0-59155 GCA_019454045.1 Zanthoxylum bungeanum | reverse complement strand
CGGTTCAGGCCGAACCCCGAATCGTGTGCATGTCTACCCTTGGGTATCGTTTTTACTATAGCAATGATCAAGTAATGTAATAATAAAGCTTTTCCTGGAAAATAATCTTCTTGTAATCAGGGGAAAAAAATACTGTGGTTATATATTCACGGCAAATAAAAGAAATGTATTTTGTTATACACTAATGTGCTCTTCATCCGCAATAGCTTAAGCGGAGTAAATTTGATATCACTTCCAGCCTCTGGTAAAACAAACATTTTAAGCAGCAATAAACAAATGTATGTACAGATGGAACCATAAGTAACAGACAGAGAGCACCTCTCAAGCAACTTGCTCACCATGGACATCATTTTCGGCATCACTTGTCAAAGATAGAAGTTCCGTCAGCTTCATTCGGTACTCTAGGCCTCCAAGATAGTGTCCCAACAGCATGCACCTGACATGGGGAAACAAAAGAGCAGATGCTATCAACGTCCTAATAGCCAAAGATTGCCTGCTTCAGACATACACACACTGCAGAAAAGATAGAGAAAGAAGGCTGACCAGAAAAGAAGACGTGCCAGATAGTCCCGAGTTAATGAAATCTGGGGCTGGAAGTGGAGCGAAGTATTTTCAACAAGTTCAGCACAATCTTCATTCCCATTATTTACCATTCCAGTTGAGGTTTTCTCCAATGGAGGAGCCTTGGAATGCATCTTAGGAGAAAGGGTTGCAAGGAGACCATGAACCACAGAGTGGATTGTTTCTTTCAGTTCAGGGCACGTGCTCCGATAGTTCAGCCACCTGTTCATATTACAACTATTTTAGCACAACAAAACTACCTGAAGTTCATTGTCAAGAAATGCTTCCATATGTGAGAGAGAAGAAAGTTAGCCAAACTAGCGTGGTAATATTAAGAAAGTTAGCCAAAAGCGTGGTAATATTCCAAATTGAACATGAAAGAGCCACAACAGATGTTATAATAAAGGAAAAATGTTTAATGGGAATATCAACTGACTATACTGCGTACAAGAACAGGTTGAAGATGCAGAAAAATAATGTAGAATCATGTCACTATATGCTGATATTTTGCACTAAGCACGGCCAACTGTTAAACCAAAAGCCATATTGCCCATACCTTGTCCATAGCCAACCATGGATATGAATTAGGCTAAAACTTAGCAGCATAAACAATTAAAAATTAATTGAAGAGAGAGAGAAATCAGATAGGTTTTTATGGGCTTATGAATATACAGTACTAAAATCTTAAAAGCTTAGCTTCACAACCTACTATATGGTTTTAACTTCCACCTACATTGATTGGGCCAAAAGGAAGATCACAGCTTAAATTACATTTGTCACAAGTAAGCGACCTCATTGCATATTAAACTATCTTAAACAGACTCTATAATAATCCATTCAAATGCTTACGCAAATGAATGAAAGGAAAACTCAAAATCTTAAAAACCAATTGCAGTTGAATGTTAGCCATTCTAAATTTTCTTCTCTTTCCCTTTCTTCTTGTAAAGAACAAATATCAGTAAATTTTTCTATATCAACAAGGTTCAAATTCAAATAATGATCAGTAAAAGGAATTAAAAAAAGACAGCAAAATTTGCAGTAGGTTACTAAGTCACAATTATCCTAAACTAGCATTAAACACCCAATAACCATCAAGTTTGTTGTAAGGCAAACAAAAGCTGCATCTATCAGGATCACATTACTTCTCTTCATCAGCTACAAAAAATAAGACTGGAGAATAAAGAGTTGTCATGCGAAAATATACAGAGAAAAAAGGCTAAACAGCCTTCATTGTGAAATGAGCTCAGTAAGTCTAGAGTGGTAAAGCAGACCTTTTCAGTTTGTAAAGATCTTAAGTAGTCCAGCAGATCATTCTTTCTTCTTCTCAACAAACTGTTGCATTTGAAGAGCAGATCTTTTTCCTCTTAACTTCACAAAGTTCTTCAATAAAGCAAAAAAAAAAAAAAAAAAAATATGAGGATACATCCTAAGCATAATAACAGACTACCAGTCTTGCAGATAGGAGAAAAAAATCAATTCAAAACAATGAAACTTCCAAACTCTGTGTAAATGGAGAAAATATCTAACATGCAGGACTTGTTGCAGCTTTTTATATCAACCAAATGAAGAGAGTACCCCAAGTCAATGAAACTTCCAAACACTGTGTAAATGGAGAAAATATCTAACATGCAGGACTTGTTGCAGCTTTTTATATCAACCAAATGAAGAGAGTACCCCAAGTCATAAAAGAAATAAAGCAGATAAAAGAATTTTGCACAATTCTTTAACTGCAGAGAATTCCAGAAATCTCAACAGCAGCAAAAATGTTTTGAAAGAAAATGAGATAATAAAGGTGTGTGTGGGTGCTAATTGGTTCAACTGGTAAATCTCTCGGGGTGGTACAAGAGGTCTAGGATACAAACCTAGTAACATGGGTTTAGTGGGGGCTTGGTTTCAATTCATACAATTTGTAAAATATAAAAAGAAACAAAGGAAAAGACAGAAGGTGTGTCTGTTATGGTGTGTCTCTGTGAAGGAGGGGGTGTCAGAAAGAGAGAGAATTTGAAGGTAATTCAAGCAAAAATTCCATGCATTGAAAATATATACATGGAAGGAAAAATACAAACAATAGAATTATGCAGCTGCAATGAGATGATGCAGGTGGACAAACTTGATTAAAATAAGAAAGTACAAATGTGCTAGTACAAAAAGATCCTTTGGCTCTAAAAATTTTCATCAGTCATGGACCAAAAGGTTTTCAGCACTTAAGAAAATTCAAAAAATTGTTAGCTCAACCAATAGCCCATCCGCACAACTCAACTCAAATAAGCTTTGCCATAGCTAAAAAGTTAAGGGAGCACACACAAATGCATTTTTTCCATTTATAGCTATTCGAGGCCATATCACTCATGCTAATGAAAAGATTCACAGATCAATTTGATAATTATTAGATTCAACAAATTAACAAAATGAATTATGAAGTCCATAACCACTGAAGGAGGTTCCCTCAGAATGAAGTACCTTTTCAAAAGAGGATAAACGAGACTGCAAATGAAGAATATATTGTTGAACTTCAGGGGAAATTTCATCAAGGCCTTTGACACCAATGTCCCCATGTAAGTCATCGACATTTGTCGATCTTTTAATGATAACTCATTTTTGCTAGATATGTCATCAATTTTTTCCCTGTGAAGCAACATCCCCTGAAAATCAGTTTGGGGTTTTTCTGGTGTTTGATTTTCACTATCTTCTTCATGTATATCGAGATTTCTCTCAAGGCAAAGCCTATATTCAGCATTCCTCAATGTATACCTACAACCAAAGAAAGAAAGAAAGAAAAACATAAAATAGTTGATAAATGGTGTTAGTGACAAACAGTAAATGAAATACACTTGAAAATACAGCTTATGATACATAAACCATTAAACAACCTATGCACCGAGTACCAACAGCATAGAATACATTTTCATAATAATAAAAAAATAGGAACAAATAGGATACAAGAAAATCAATTCTTTCATTCTAATCTTCATCCTCATAGAAAACTGAAGGGACTCAGAACATATATCGCAGAATGTATATGAGATTGAAGATGAACTTACCCAGTCATCATTGAAGATCCCATAACTTAGAGAGAGGTTCCCACAAAGACTCTATAAATACTTGAAACCGATCAGATGGAAGTAATCCCAACATGCTTGAGATGGTTCTTTTCATAGCATCCAAGGTAGTGGGTGGAACGTCTTTTTGGATAAGGGTCACATCTAATGGTTCTATCTCTTGTATCATACTTGCCAAGACCGATTTCTAAAAGAATAAACAATCTACAGTCAAGTCCAAATCACTACAGCATAATATTATATTAAACCACATAAATGCAATCATCATATCTGAATATAGATATATGCCCTGAACACCTTATAAGTTGTAACAGTTCAGAGAAGCAAACAGAATTAGTTCTAACCAAAATGTTTGTATACTCGAGTTTTTTCTATACAAACAACACAATGTTTTACTTCAACATTCCATTTCCCAGAAGTTGTGGCACCCACAATATTAATCAGAACCTAAGTAGTTATTGACGTTGTTTAACTTCAATTCGGTTCGTGTAAACTTAAAAATCTTATCGAAATTCATCAAATCAACTCAAATTGCGAAAATTTCATGCCTTTACTCATCAACTAAGCAATTCAATTGTCAATCAATCAACTAAAGCTAGAAATGACAAAAACTAAATACAGAAGCTGAGACTACCTTAGTTGACGAATCAGCCGACGTCGAATTCTGTTTGAAGATGAAATCGTCGAACGGAGACGAAGAGGACGAGGCAGCTAAGCTTCGTGATATTCGAAGTTTTTGTGCTGCGAATCGAAGAGGAGAGAAATTGAAGGGAGTTGGAGGAAAACGACGCCGTTGAGGAGGAGGTGGTGAACGAGAAAGAGGATGTGAAGCGAGAAAAGTGTGTAGGGTTGCCATGTGGAATAACAACCACCACTATTTCTTCTCTCTGTCCTGACCGTGCCTTTGTAGCTGTATTACACCCGTGGAAGAAAACAAACTTCAAAAGCGACTTCTTCTTGTTGCTGGGCCGGACCGTCACGTTTATACATAATACACAATTCGGCCCATCTAATGCCCAAGAGGAGAGTTACCTCTTATTGTTTAAAGTAAAATTGGGTACCTAGGCTTCGAAACGCTCGAAACCAAATTGAAAATTTGTTTGACGTTTATAGTGTCTAATACTCATTCATTATTTGCATATCTAAAGTTAATGAGATATCAATAATAATAAAAATTACAAAACGTACATGGGAATCCTGTTTTTTCCTTTCTGGAGAATCACGTTCCCAATATCTAGATTTTTGGCAATATAAACATGTATCATGAGTTACATGCGATCTTACTATTTATTTCATAGAGTCTTTCTTCCCATTGGACCATATAACCTCTCCTCAACTTCTGTTGGTATTTTCGCTAGCTCCTCTTGGAGTCAATTGACATTCTCCTCCAAGAATAAGTTCCTCTTTTATTTCATCATCCAACAGCTGTTAATTATGAAAAAAATCTAACCTTAGCTTTTCAATCTTTTTAAATAGAATCTCAGTCCATTAGCTAATTGTTCAGCCTTTTCACCGAGCACCCTTTGACTTAGAAAATGACTGTAAATTTAGGGGTGGCAATTTGAGTCAGAATTAATTTATTCGTTCGATTTAATTCGCTTTAAAGCGAATACGGGCTTGGAAAAATGTATTTGTTTAATAAATTGATTGATTCGATTCGATTCGATTCATTTATTAAACGAATAGAATACAGATTTAAGCTCATTGATTCGTTTATTGGTTTATGATTCGTTTTATTATTTTTATTTACTAGTTCTTGTTAATTTTCAATTAAGATTTGAGAAATTATAGCTAATTATCATAAAAAAATAATAATTAATAATTTCGATATTTGGAGAGGTAATTTTAGTAAATATATTAATTACATATTTCATATGTATATATTTATGAAGAATTAATGTAAATCAAATGTGGTAAATTATTTTATTAAATATTATCATGACTAAACGAATAAACGAATATTCGTATTCGATTCGTTTAATAAACGAATCGAATACGAATCCTGATATTATGATTCATTTAGTAAATAAATCGAATACAAATCCATCACATTTTGATTCGTTTTGCCACCCCTAATAAATTATAAAAAATTTCATTCCATTTAATCCTGCTATTGTTAATGTTCACTAAGAGTCCATGGTGTACATAAAATAAATTTATGCTCAACTTCATGGCCATTCATTTTTTAGGAAAAAGACATGAGAACTGTAGACGATTAATCGATCATTGATTGGAAAAAGGGCACAAATAATCCTACAAAATAAAAATAAAAATGGAACATATAGTGACTGACCACTGGTGTGGTGGTTGCTGTCTATACTCTGACGCTCAAGTCAGTGTTGGTGATAGTGGATTGAAAGAAAACAAGGCAAGAGTGATATATCGTATCTCGATTTGTGTACTGTGAGGGCAGAGGAGAGAGCATGTCTGAGAGGCGTGAAGGCAATGGCTCTGTGTCTCAAGTTTGTGAGTCATAACTTGAATGAGTTCGTAGCCTTAGGGGTCCTATTTATTTACAGATGTAGCTATCATAGTCCTAGGGGGATTTGAATTCCTATAGAGGAAATCAATTTGAACTCAAATACATGATAGTTGTAATATTTTTTATAATTTCAAGTAATCCCGAAATTCTTGAGAGTTTATCCCGTAGAAGAATGAATTTGAGTCCTAGCAAGAATAGGAATTTGTTACATGTAGACTGGATCTCGTAGTCTGGACAACTAACTAACATGGAGAAAGATTCCTTAAGGACTCATGAAGAAAGTCCAGGAGTCAACTGGATTTGATGAAGGTCTAAAGGAATATCTCATCGACTATATCGGGTGAAGGTCCAGAAGTCGATTAGACCCGATAAAGATCTAGGGGAATGTCCTGTTGACTAGACCTAATTAAGATCGAGAGGAATACATTGTCGAGTGGACTAGATGAAGGGCCAAGAGTTATGTCTTAAATCGACTAGACCGTATGAAGGCCCAGAAACTATATTTTCAGTCGACTGGATCAAATGAAGATGGATGTGTTATATTTTCAGTCGACTGGACTAAATGACAGTTCAGGAGCTATGTCTTCAGTCGATTGGACTAGATGAAGGTCCATAATGATACTTCAAACAACTTGGATGAGGCATCTTCTCGAAGGAATACCTAAAAGGCCAAAGGCAAGTCTACTGTCTGATCGGTGGTAAACACACATGTAACGCAAGCGCACGTATCGCTCAAGTAGTATAAAAATACATCGATCCCACTAGGACTTAATACCTTAGCTATTAATTTATGATGTTAAATATTTACGAGTGTCTAATAGATTGATTGTTGTTTGGATGGTGATTTTTGTTTAAAACAAGTAAATAAAACAGTGCGAAAGTAAATTAAAGGAAAATTCAATATTATAAAACTATCTAGGATTGTGAATCTTTCCAATATCTTTTAAAGATTAAGTGATTATTTCATGTTTATGCAATATATCGGTTTATTAACCTTGAACTCGAAAATATGCAAAAGTCTCTTCCGATGGTCAAATGCAAATACCCAAAGTAACCCAATTAACTATATTCATATGTTAATTAAGAAACTTCAAATTCATTAAGTTTAAGTTCCAATTATGGCTACCCATGCCCGAAAGGTATATTCATATGCTATAAGGAACTCTATCTAAGAGACATTTACCCCAAGGTGAGATTGTGAGCTATTGAGTCTAATACTAAACCTAAAATCTCTTTTCCAAGTTCATTTTAAATTTACCAAATCAATCTTATTAATGGCCAATTAACAAGAAGCATTAAGATTAAAACTCAATAAATAAACCTTCTATTACCCAAGACACAAAACAACCACTTATAAAACGGTGATATTGAAATTCATCACAACCCTAGGTAAGAGGTTTAGTTACCACACCACACATATCTAGGAATATTAAAGACATAACTAATGTAAATGACATAAAATAAATCTTGGAAATTAAAAAGATATATTAACATTAAAAGAAAATATTGGGGTTAGAGGATCCACATTCATTACTTCTAATTTATATATCTCCCTTATTATAAAATATAAACTTGCATGACATTACCAACCGACCATATAGGCGGTATCCTAATTAAGTCAAATTTATGATTAATTCCAACCGACCATAAATGCGGTATCCAATTTAATCAGGTTAAACTCAATTTAATTAAGTCCAACCGACCATAAAGGCGGTATCCCATTAAGTCATATTTTAAAATAATTTTTATATTATAATTAAGGGATATTAATCTAAATATTAGTAATAAAAGCTTTACCTTTCACCTCAGCAGAGAGGAGTTACCTCCTCATACTGAAAAGTAAAATAAAGAAAGAACTATTGCATAAAATAAAAATTAAATATAAGAAAGTTGTAAATAAACAAACAAGATACAATCTTCTTAATATTCTTAAGGAAATCCCCAGAAAAATGTATGAAACTTTCAAATAAATTCAGCCTCAATTTATAGGCAAAGTTTGGTCCTGCGAGTTGCGACGCACCGTTGATCTTCAACACGTGTACGCGGCTTTCACGAGATGATGACACGTGATTTTCAACAGAATTATTGGCTCGGCGTCGCGACGGGTGAAGTTGTGTGCGTCACAACTCTGATGTCATGCTGACATAAGCAATGACACATGGTGTCGACAGGCTGAATTATTATGCTGATGTCGTGATGACAAGTGTCGGCAGAACAGTGACTGTAGCGCCTCGCGACGCAGAGGATGTGCGCGTCGCGAGGCGTGAAATGATAATTTTGCCCTTTTACCTGTTTTCCACTGTTTTGGCCCCAATTTGATTCCAGTGAGTCTTGAAATCTTATTTATCTACAAAATACACAAAACACATCAAACTATTGACAAAACTCAAGTAACTATACAAAATATTAAGTAAAAGGATCAGTAAATATTGATATATTTTTCGCTTATCACACCCATAACCTAACATTTTGCTAGTCCTCGAGCAAAACAAACATAATAAAATACAATAAACATCTTATGTTCAAGCTCCACTGGAGTCTTTTCTCTCTTGCCACTTGTAGATCAAGGTTTAACTTCTTCAGTGCCCAATACGTTTTATGTTCAAGCTCCACTGGTAGATGACATGTTTTCCCAAACACCATTCGATATGGGGACATACCAATGGGTGTATTGTAAGCTATCTGGTAGGCCCATAATGTGTCATCCTGTTTTGTAGACCAGTCCCTCATTGTTGATACAACGGTTCTCTCCAAAATTCTTTTGATCTCCCTATTTGAAAATTCAATCTATCCATTTGAATGCGGATGGTAAACAGTGTCAACTTTATGAGTAACTCCATATTTGGATAGGATTACATCGAAGTATCTGTTGTAGAAGTGTGTGCCATCATCATTGATAATTGCCCGAGGTGTTCCGAAACGAGTGAAAATATTCTTTTTAAGTAATTTTATCACCACTTTTGAATCATTTGATGGCAGTGTTGTTGCTTTAACCCATTTAGAGACGTAATCTACTACAACCAAGATGTATATGTTCCCAAATGATAGAATAAAGGGTCCCATAAAATCAATCCCCCATACATCAAATATCTACACCTCGAGAATACTTTCAAGAGGTCCTTCATTTCTTCTCGAAATATTTCCCGTTCTCTGGCACATGTCACATTGAAGGACAAATAAGTAAGCATATTTAAACAAAATGGGCCAGTACAAACCTGATTGTAGGACTTTGGTTGTAATTTTATCTTCGTTTAAGTGTTCGTCGTATGATGATGAATGACAATGCTGAAGGACACTATTTACCTCCTCATGTGGAACACAACATCTCAGTAATTGATCGGTATAACATTTGAATAGGTACGGCTCATCCCAGACAAAGTGCTTGACTTCCTTGAAGAAATTTTTATGTTGCTGATGTGTCTATTCCAACGGTCATTTTCCCGATACTGTAGTTTACATAGTCAGCATACCTATGGACTTCCTGCTGCTTGATGGTAAAAAAATGTTCATCTGGAAAAGTTTCTTTGATTGTCATCTCATTGCCAGATGTTTCTCCATTCTCGAGCCTTGACAAGTGATCTGCCACTTGGTTTTCTGTCCTTTTCCTGTATCGGATTTCAACGTCAAATTCTTACAGTAGAAGCACCCAACTGATTAATCTGGGGTTGGCATCTTTCTTCACTATCAGGTATTTGATTGCTGAATGATATGTGTGGAACACCACCTTGGGACCCAGCAGATAGGAGCCGAATTTATCAAAAGCAAACACAATTGCGAGCAACTCATTTTTTAGTTGTTGTATAGTTGAGTTGGGCTTCATTCAGAGTTTTGCTGGCATAGTAGATGGTGTGAAAGATTTTTACTTTGCGTTGTCCCAAAACTGCACCTATAGTAAAATCACTAACATCGTACATCAACTCAAATGGAAGGGTCCAGTCTGGTGCTACTATGATAGGGGCAGGGACCAGCTTCTGTTTCAAGATTTCAAAGGCATGGTGGCATTATTTGGTGAAGTTGAAAGGCACGTCATTCTCCAACATATTGCATTGAGGTTTAGCAATATTGGAGAAGTCTTTGATAAATCTCCTGTAAAATTCTGCATGCCCGAGAAAACTTTGGATCCCTTTGAAAAATGATAGTGGAAGTAGTTTTTCTATTGTTTCGATCTTTACTTTGTCTACCTCGATTCCCTTTTGTGAGATCTGATGTCCAAGGACAATGCCTACCTGTACCATAAAGTGACATTTTGTACGGGTTAAATTTGGTCCAAGGATAATTTCGACCTTTTGCTTCGGGCCCAATGATGAGTGCACCCCAGACTCCCCAACATAGGGATCCAGGCCTGGATTGCTACCTCAAAGAGCTAGGTCTCATAAAGTCTGAGTAGGCCCAAAGATGTTTAGAAATCTCATATCCAGTGAACACCAACACCATCGTCCAACCCATAACCGAATGACCTTCCAGAAGCCAGTCTACGTAACGCCCAAGCTCGCGAACACCACTAATAACTCAAACGTTACCAGCCTACAACGGGCAAACACAAAAACCACCCTTCATGGAGTCATCCGTAACCGGCGCCCAATGAACAAGCAATCAAATAGCTTTAAATATACATGCCTCCCGAAGGTGTAAAAAAAAAACAAAGAGGCTCTCATACTCAGAGGGAGGGAAGACTCACTCCATAACTCTCAGCACCCCCACCTACCGCCCTCATGGCAGCCTACGGGGATTAAGGTAACATCTGACCTTGCCCTCTACTTCACGATTTTAGCATCATATTTCCATCACTAACTTGGGCGTCGGAGTGTCTATGGCATCCACCACACTGGTGGGTAGACCCTCTATGCTCACCCTACATCTTTGTTTTGCAGGATAGCCAGTGCCCCTATACGAAATATCGATTGTAGACCTAGAGCGAAATTCAGCGTCTACAGTTTGGCACCCACCGTGGGGCCCTAGCGATTCATAGTATGCAAAGATCTCTCCATCTACGAGCCTTCTAAACACCTCTACTCGTATGGCGTCACGCAACGAGCAAACACCATATCTCATCATCCACTCCAGAAGATATGGAAGGATCGTCACCTCCTCTAGACGACGTGAAAAGATTACCATTTTCTCCATTCGACAATGATGGCATGACGTCCACTCCAGACGACGTGAAATATGACATGAATGGATGGTTATCTTCTCCAAACGACAGAGATGAATCTCAATCTCCTTCATACGACATGAAAGCGATGTCATCCTCTACAATCGACATTAAGGAGATTATCATCTTATCTAGATGACTTGAAAGGATTTCCATCTCCTCTAGACTACATGAAAGGTTTTTCATCTCCTCCAGATCACGTGAAAGGTTAGTCATCTCCTCCAGTCGATATGAAATGATTGTTACCTATTTTCTATATGAAGTGTATGAATTACCATTCGATCCAGACTACATAGGAAAACCTTTATCATATCTAATAGAATAAAGAATTTCATAGGCCTTAATCAGGTCTAGTCGACCTCTGTCAGGTTTTGTAGAATGAGGGGTGGGGACCCTATTGGTCCTTCAATCATCCGTACTCATGAACCTTCATTAGGTCTAGACTTTCATAAAGGTCTTGTAGAGTGGAGACTCTCATTGATCTTTATCTAACAAAGTGAGTGAATTCTCTAATGGATCTTTGTATGGTTCATTCGACCATGGTCTCACGGACCAGGCCCGGTCAACTATAGAATCCCATATACATTTATATTGTATGGTGGAGTGAAGGCTTTCTTGGACCTTCATCAGGTCCAGTCGATTGTAGAATCCCATAAGGTATAATGGCATGCTACTTGAGACAATTGATACCCTACACACGAAAGAAAATAAGAAGGAAACATGCGGCGAAATTTTGCATGTGCAAGCCCAAACAACAATTTAAGAAAAAATGGGCTTTAAAAAATAAGCCCAAAAGAAACAAAAACAAGCCAAAACTTAGCTCATTCAGCATAAATAAACAACCCTTTCCAGCGGATCACGTAAAATACTATGGAGAGAAAGAAAAGGTGGCTAGGTAGAGGGATACAGGGTACAATAAGTCATCATGGTTCCAGACATATAGGACGGATGTTGGCATCTTCACATCCGAATCGACAAGCCCACTGCAAGAAATGAATGACCTACTCGCCAAAGCACCATGCGCATGCTGCAAAATCCACACGTACTGTAGAAAAATTGCACGAGAAAGCTGCCAACAAGCCAGCCCAAACACGCACACAAGCCCACAAAGATGCTACACAGCTCACGCACACAAGCCCATGCTCCACATAATTCTTCCATTACTATTCATTCTACGGAAGACACAGAGGACGAATTTAAAGGTTTTTGGAGTTAGCCAAGTAACAAGTCAGGCCCCACATGCCAAAGGAAGAAAGATGCCCACGTGAATATTCAGCTTGGGGTCTTGCGCTAGACAACTCACCCATGCACCTGTTTTCCCAACCAGCCCATTCGACCAGCCTATGAGAGAAGCATATTAAAGATAAGCAAGCCATATAGCTCATGCATGCCTCCAGTAACGTGCATGCCTCCAGTAACGTGCATGCCTCAGCCAATATGCATCCCTCCAACCGACACATTTGTATCTCCGTTCTGAGATGGATCCAGTAAATTGGGTTCACTAACCTCCATAATTCAGCACAAATGTATTAATTTCTCTTAAGAAGTGTCATCACCAACCATGCTTTTTTTCAACTATGGAAGTTCGCGTGTCGTCAGCATCATTCATTTTTAGCATACCAAATCCATTAGGAATTTTATCCATCTGGACCAAACGAAGTTGATAGCTCATTGCACAGCTCCTACACCAGATCGCAAAGACCGCCTTTCTTTTTTTCATTCTTGGGGGTCAGCCGTTCTACATTCATGCACATCATCGAACCCATTATTAATACAGGGTGAATGTGCTCTGATTAAACTAGATATCTATCGTCTAGTCAAAGGGGATGTTGTTCTTGAGTTCGTCCATTTGGAGGATGATCTAGGATGAAGTTAATGTCTTGTGGGATGCCAATGACCAATTTTCGAAATACTTTAGAGCAGAGTTACGCCTGTTGAAGATGGGATTGAAATGGAAAGTGTTTTCACCCAATGAATTCTTTAAGGCAGAAGAGATCTTCAGCAATGTTGTAGAAGATCATGAGGCAAAATGGGAGAATGGTGTTAAAATTATTAATTACAGTGCACTGAGTGATAAAGTTCATAAGTATGGACGGTCTGGATCTTATGTTTGGGGTTGTCGGATTTTTTTTCATATTTTTTTTTAAAAAAGCCTTTTTGTGACATTCTCTCAAGCAATTGGCAGGCTTTACTTGGTTCTCTACGTGACAACCGTAGGCCAGATTTCATATCCCCATTACATTCAATTTGCCACAAGAACACTTAAAAGTTTCAATTGTTACAAAAAAAGGAATAGAGAAGTTGCTCGCAGTATCTGGGCTCCTAGTTTATCGTGGCCCTTTGAGGCTTGTTTGTTATCTTCATGGTTCGTTCCTCTTTGTTATGCTTGTGTTTGGATGGTCTTGTTGAGGCTTATTGGTAGACTTTGTAGTATAGGACGATGGTTCGTTAGGGATGGCTTTGAATCGGTTCCACGTGGAGGCTTTTTCTAGTAGCCTTTGATTATTGTGGTTGAGCTTATGGGATTTAGCTTTGAGGGCTTGCTTCTTACCCTAGCTATGGGAATGTCGCTTGCGGATGCTCCAGCCTAGTTTTTGGTCGCTTTGGCCTAGTTTTTGAAAGGCTTCCTCTTCTCTGTTTAAAGTTTGTTGGGGTTCTTGTGGCTTCTATTTTAGGCCTTGGAACCTCCTCGTTTTATCAAGCTAGTGTGCTTGGTTTTTGGGCCTTTGGCGCCTCTTGGGTGAGACTATTGGTGACGAATCCGATATGCCACCATGAGCGAGGCTGCAAGCTGGTTCCATAAAGAAAAGAAGCTCATTGACACAAAGAATAAAAACACATGGCACTCAGAGGATTGCATGCTGCCAAAAATACCCTCCAATCCCCATCAAGCTTCACGTGGCTGTTGAAGAAATAATCACACGACGAAAGAAAACCTCTAAAGCGATGAAAACTTAAAGTGAGGCCAATGTTGAAAAGTTGAGTTAAATAAAGGGCTCACTATTTAGGTACAAATAAAGCCACAATACAAGCCAAAGATGGATGGCCTCAACGCATCTAATGCCAAATAAAAGTGGTCCACTCGAAAAATATCTATTCGCAGCTATCTCAAACAAAGCCGCATGGGATCCAAGAGGAGCTCTCCAAGATAGTACATGAGAAAGGCGACCGTACATGCATGAAGGGAAGTAGCCCACTCACATATTTGTTCAGAATTGAGAGAAGCACAAAATATGAGCTACCAAAATGATCCATATATACATACATGACTAGTAGTCTCTAATAATCTCAGACGATGTGGGCGTCTACTATGATGATATCCCCACCAAAAGGTAGTATTACTAAAATCCAACCCTCGACCCAATGAGCATATTTTTAATGAGAAGAACTACTCTGAGCTCGGATGAAATAACGTGGGCATTTGTAAACCTTAGACTGCCCGGAGGACATGATCCCCAGATCACAGACCACCAAACAAAAAGTACGAAGGGAGTAATACATTTATTTCTTCCATTTGACAAGTAATGGATAGATCAACATATGAACCAATCCATAACACCTACTAATACTGGAAGATTAACTGGCTTACTCAACGAAACCTTCGGCAACAAGTAAAAGGGTGCTTACTCTTTGTCGCTTTCATGTTCTCAAAACTTATAGGTAATGAAGTACGACATATGTCAATACCCAGACCTTCTTTAGGTCCAGACGATATGTAGACTCGGTTTGGTCCCTCTTCGATACCAAATGAGTGAATGTCTTCCTGGCTCATCAAGTCCAGTCGACGGGAACACTCTCCAATTGGCTCGTGAAGGAGTCAAGTTCAGTCCATGGACCTTTCTCTGGTCCACATGATATGCAGCCTCGGTTTGGTCGATACCAAATGAGTGAATGTCTTATTGGCCTCATCAAGTCCAGTTGATGGGAAAACTCCCCAATTAGCTCGTGACGGAGTCAAGTTCAGTTCATGGACCTTCCTCTCGTCCACATGATATGTAGCTTCGGTTTGGTCCCTCTTCGATACCAAACGAGTGAATGCCTTCCTGACCTCGTCAAGTCCAGTCGACCGGGGACATTCCTAACGGACTTATGTCGAGTCAAGTTGTAGACATGGAATACACATGTCGTATGACTTATATCCTGACCTTCATCTGGTTTAATCGATTGGGTACTTCCCCAATGGCTCTGGTAGAGTCAAGTTCGTTATCCCGACCATCAACTGGTTCGGTTGACTGGGTACTTCCCCAATGGCTCTGGTAGAGTCAAGTTCGTTATCCCGACCATCATCTGGTTCGATCGACTGGGTACTTCCCCAATGGCTCACGTAGAGTCAAGTTCATAATTTGACATTCATTTGGTTCAATAAATAAGCAGCATCAACGCTCGAGTAAACCTACATATTATGGCTTCGTCCCAGGCGACACACGCATCAAGTACTCTCCAAGCCAATGACTCCTTGACTTAGAGAGTATGGGACAAACTGTACGGGCCAAATTTGGTCCAAGGATAATTTCGACCTTTTACTTCGGGCCCAATGATGAGTGCACCTCTGACTCCCCAAAATAGGGATCCAGGCCTGGATTGTTACCTTAAAGAGCCAGGTCTCATAAAGTCTGAGTGGGCCCAAAGATGTTTAGAAAGCCCATATCCAGTGAACACCATCGCCCAACCCATAACCGAAAGACCTTCCAGAAGCCAGTCCACGTAACGCCCAAGCTCGCGAACACCATTCATAACTCAAACGTTACCAGCCTATAACGGGAAAAATACAATAAAACACCCTTCATGGAGTCATCCATAACCGACGCCCAACGGACAAGCAATCAACGAGCTTTAAATATACACGCCCCCCGAAGGTGTAAAAAAAAAAACAAAGAGGCTCTCATACTCAGTGGGAGGGAAGACTCGCTCCATAACTCTCAGCACCCCCCACCTACCACCCTCACGGTAGCCTACAGGGATTAAGGTAACATCTGACCTTGCCCCATACTTCACGAATTTAGCATCATATTTCCATCACTGACTTGGGCATCGGAGTGCCTACGGCATCTACCACACCGGTGGGTAGACCCTCTACGCTCACCATACATCTTTGTTTTACAGGATCGTCAGTGCCCCTATACGAAATCTCGATTGTAGACCTGGAGTGAAATTCAACGTCTACATATTTCTTTAGTTGAGTACCAGGTTGGTATCTTCGTATCTTTGTAAAACTTTTTCCAGATTTTACAAGTTGTGGTCGAATGAGTCTCCAAATACAGAAAAATCATTCATGCAAACCTCCATACTTTGTTCCAGTATATCTGAAAATATAGTCATCATGCAATATTGAAATATAGCAAAAGCATTACATAGTCCAAATAGCATCATGCAGAAAGCAAAATTATCATACGGTATGTAAAAATGATTTTCTCATGATCTTCTAGGGCGATGGCAATCTGATTATACCATGTGTATCCATCTAGAAAATAATAGAATTCATATCTCGCCAGTCTATCTAACATCTGGTCAATAAATAACAGTGGAAAATGATCATTTCTTGTTGCTTTGTTCAGTTTCATGTAGTTCATGCATACTCTCCATCATGTCACCGTTCTTGTTGGAATCAACTTATTCTCTTCATTAGTGACTACAGTCATTTCTCCATTCTTTGGTATGCACTACATAGGACTCACCCAAGTATTGTCAGAAATGGGGTAAATGATGTCTGTATCCAACCATTCGATAATTTCTTTCTTCACGACTTCTTTCATGATTGGATTTAATCTTCATTGATGCTCCACTGTGGCTTTATACTCGTCATCCATCAAAATTTTGTGCATGAAAAATGATGGACTAATGCCTCGAATGTCTGCTAAAGTCCAGCCAATTGCTTTCTTGTGTTCTCGTAATTCTCTCAACAACTTATCTTCTTGCTCCAATATAGCGACGAAGAAATAATCGCATGAAAATTAGAAGATTTTTCTAAGAATGCTCATCTGAGATGGCTCGAAAGTGGCTTTAGTTCTAACTGTGGTGGTTCTTCAATTGAGGGTTTGATTCGCTCATTTTTTATAGTTCCAAACTTTCCACATGTGGTGTCGATCTGAAGTGAGAGGGTATGTCAAGATAGTTTATATATTCCAGAATTTCATCATCTAGTTTGTTGTCAGTCATATTTGTGATGCAAGCTTCAAGTTTATCCATGGAAAGTGCATTACATCAGTATTCTGGATAATACCATCTATTACATCAAGTCTGAAATATTTCTCATCTTTTTCATCATTCGGGAATTTCATAGCTTTGAAAACATTGAATGTAACTTCTTGATCCTGCACCTTCATGGTTAGTTCTCTATTTTGTACGTCAATAATAGTTCGACTTGTAGCCAAGAATGGCCTCCCGATAAGATGGGTACATCTTTGTCTTCCTCCATGTTAAGGACAATAAAATTTGCAGGGAAAATGAATTTGTCGACTCTGACCAACACATCTTCTACTACACCTCTCAGAAATGTGAGCGATCTATCAGCAAGTTACAAAGTAACTGAGGTAGGCTTTATTTCTCCAATCTGCAGTTTTCTGTAAATAGACAAAGGCATCAAGTTAATACTCGCACCTAAATCACACAAAGCCTTACCGAAATAATGTTCTCCTATGGTGCACGGGATGGTGAAACTGGCCTAGGGGTGTTCATAGGGTCGGGTGACCCGACCCGACCCGCGTAAGTTCATAAAAAAATTTGCAAAATTTTGACCCCGAAATTTTCGAGTTGCGCAACGGGTTTGATCTCTTTGACCCGACCCAACCCGACCATATACAAATTTATTATTTTTCTAAAATTTTTATTATTTTTCTAAATTATTTATTAGTATTTTTAAAGTTTTTACTATTATTTCATTTATTTATTACTTTTTTGTAATAAAACTTATATATATAATATTTTTGGGACATAAGATAACTAATATTTATATTTAAAAATAATTAATTCATTTAAAAAAATTATTTTTTTTAAAATGAACCAACGACCCGACCCGACCCGACCCGATCCACTTCTCCGTGACCCGACCGGCGACCCGATTTTCCCTTGACCCGACCAGATCGGGTTTAATAAAATTTCAAAAAAACCTGACCCGATCCTACCCGTGAACACCCCTAGAAACTGCCAAGATCTTTCAACTTTGGATGAAACTTCCTCTGAATATTGGCGCTGCATTCTTCTGTCAATTCTACTGTCTCATAATCTCCTAATCTTCTTTTTCATGATAAAATATCTTTCATGAATTTGACATAGATGGGCATTTATTCCAACGCTTCTGCAAATGGGATGTTGATATGCAGCTTTTTAAAGATCTTCAGAAATTGAGCAAACTGCTTGTCTAGTTTGTTTTTTCTGAAGACGTTGTGGAAAAGGTGAAGGTGGAGTGAATCTTTCTCGATCATTTTCTTTTGCCTTTTTTTCCTCCCCTGTGGATCTGCTTCGCTACTTTCTTTTGGAACTTCCTCAGTAAATGCCTTGACTCCAACATCTTTGTTGATTTCTATGCCGATTTTGTGATGGCTTGACATTGCTCATTCCCTCTGTTCCTTGGATTTGGTTCTGTGTTGCTAGGAATGGTACCTTGCGGTCTGTAACTCTGAGTATTCACCAGTTGTCCTAATTGATTTTTCAGTGCCTTTATAGAAGCAGATTGGCTCTGAAACATAACATCGTATGTTGCTTGTTGCTTTTTCATTTGGGCCAGTATTCTGTTATTCCTGCTTTTTTTTCATACTTCTAGCCTTTATTCTGTTGTTGGAATTCTGGTAGTGGATTGTTCATTTTCCCTGAATTGTTGCTCCATGAGAAATTGGGATGATTCCTCCACCCTGGGTTCTAGGTGTTGGAATATGGATTGTTCCCCTGTTCATTGAAATTGCTGACATAGTTCACCATCTCATCATATTGATTGTAAGATTATGCCTCTGGTGCTCCTCCATATGGTAAACTTATGGAACCAGCGATGTTCATAACTTGCGTGCTAAGTATTTCCATGCATTTACACATCCGATCTAGCTTGGCATTCATTGTAATGTTGGCTCATACTTCGTAGATTCCTGCTATTCATTGGATCATGCCCTTTTTTTGTTGGCCATAAAGAATTATTATTAGTCATTTCTTCAATTAAGTCACAGGCTTGATCTTCTCATATTTCCATTAAAGCTCCTCTAGCAGCAGCATCAATAATGGTTCTCATTAGTCCAGAAAGTCCATTATATAAGGTTTGGACTTGTAACCATTTTGTAATTTCATGGTGAGAAAATTTCTAGAGTAATTCTTTGTACCTTTCCCAAGCTTCGCAAAGGGAATATGAGTCATGTCACACAAAGGACATGATGTCATTTCTCAGCTTTTCTGTCTGGCTGGGGGAAATATTTTGCAAGGAATTTGGTGCCTATAGTATTCCAAGTTGTGATGGAACATGCTGGTAGTGAATGTAATCAAGCCTTAGCTCTGTCTGTCAATGAATATGGGAAAACACACAGTCTCATTGCTTCTTCTGCAGCTCGGTTGTAATTGAATGTGCCGCAAACTTCAAGGAAGTTGCTGATGTGAGCATTAGGGTCTTCAGTTGCATTCACTCCAAACTAAACTGATTGTTATATCATCTGAATGTATGTTTTGATATCACACGCATTTGCTGGTAAGGGAGGTAGTACAATACATGAAATGAAACCATCAACCACCGGAATAGTTCTGTCTCGAATGAGAATTAGTGGTGCAACTTTCAAAAGTTCAGGTTCCATTTTGATCAGTGCTTCTTGACCTTCTCGTCTTTCCTTCCTCAACTATCTGATTGTTCTTTCAATTTCTAGGTCGAGCGAACGGATTTCAAAGCTTCTGGTTCGTCTCATGTAATGTCTGAGAACCTGAAACACAATAAAATAAAAATAATAAGTAAAAAGAAATTAGACACGAGTAAATATATCTAACCCCAAAATTAATAGTGAAAGATAAATAAGTCCCCGGTAAAGGCGTCAAAAACTTGATCGGTGGTAAACACACACTTAACGTAAGTGCACGTATCGCTCAAGTAGTATAAATTGTATCGATCCCATGAGGACGTAATACCTTAGCTATTAATTTATGACATTAAATGTTTACGAGTACCTAATAGATTGATTGTTGTTTGGATGGTGATTTTTGTTTAAAACAAGTAAATAAAACACTGCGAAAGTAAATTAAAGGAAAATTTAATTTTGTAAAACTATCTAGGTTTGTGAATCCTTCCAATATCTTTTAAAGATGAAGTGATTATTTCATGTTTGTGCAATATATTGATTAATTAACCTGAAACATGAAAATATGCAAAAGCCTCTTCCGATGGTCAAATGCAAATACCGAAAGTAACCCAATTAACTATATTCTTATGTTAATTAAAAAACTTCAAATTCATTAAGTTTAAGTTTCAATTATGGCTACCCCGCCCGACAGGTATATTCCTATCCTATAAGGAAATCTACCTAAGAGACATTTACCCCCAAGGTGAGATCTTGAGCTATTGAGTCTAATGCTAAACCTAAAATCTCATTTCCGAGTTCATTTTAAGTTTACCAAATCAATCTTATTAATGGCCAATTAACAAGAAGCATTAAGATTAAAACTCAATAAAGAAACCTTTATATTACCCAAGACGCAAAGCAACCACTTATAAAACTGTGATATTGGAATTAATCACAATCCTAGATAAAGGGTTTAGTTATCACACATATCTATGATTATTAAAGACATAAAATAAAGCAAATGACATAAAATAAAGCTTGGAAATTAAAAAGATAAATTAACGGTACAAGAAAATACTGGGGTTAGATGATCCACGTTTATGAGCTCCTTATGCTATAGGTTACAGTCCATCTATCGGCTCATGGGTGTGGCTGATGATCATCCCTCTCATTTTTCCTTTAGTCACTTAGATGAGGTTTCGAGTCTCGTTTACTGTACCGTTTATAGGGGGTTAGGCCTTTCTTTCCTCCATAGAGGTTCTCTGCCTTCTATTCCTCCTATCTAATCTCTGCCATGGCTCGGGCTAAGTGTAGCATTTATACCGAGTCATGTTCTAGTAAAGCTCGCCATCTGAGAGTAATCATTTCCCGAATGCTTTGACAGTTATGGATTGGTGGAGTTTATGGATAGTCATATTCTCTCTGTTGAATCGGTTAACAAATTTTTACAGCGTTTCCCATTACTTTTGCACAATGGCCTGCAGATCTTATCAATTGCGCCTACGAATTTGTGCACAAATGAATCTATCAACTGAGCGGTTAGGCAAATTAGTGAACCATTTCAATGTTGAGCCTATTAGGGTTGACCCTTACACATGCATGTCTTGTGGGACAAATACGATGTACATCTTCTGTTGTAGGAGGCAATATGCTCGCTCGGGTCAGTCGAGCCATCATGCAGGTGCATGTTTGGGACGTTGAATTTCCGTGGAAGCTTGACTGTTGTAATGTTTTTGGCAAAATGAATGTTGGTGCTTCTCTCAACCTTGCTTCTTTTTGTTGGGATCTTGACTCATGGGAGCTGAGAAGCAATAATTACTTCCAACTCAGCAATCCTTTCAGTTACATCATCTGCTCTATTGGTGGTCGGCTAGACCGCAGCTGGTTCAAGGCCTGAAAGCTTAGCCGATCGAATGAAGTGCTCGATTACTCGATCTTCTAGGTATTCTGATGAGGACCCCAAGTGAACTCTGACATGCATCCTTCATGATTCGGTCACACTGGCCATTTAGTCTACTGGAGTCGACGTTGATGTTTGGTTTAACATCGGGAGTATGTCTCTGGGGCGACGATTCCAGTAGACCAAGTAGAAGGGAAGACTCGAGAGTTGAACGCATAAGTAAGGCATTCCAAACGAATTTGGAGGGCTGAATTCTCTACTCTGACAATAACATTCTCCTATTCGAATTCCTTCATCTTTGCCGTGTTCTCCCTCAGCTGATCCATGATTGCGGCGAGCTGGTTAGGAATGTTGGTTGGAGCATTTTCAGGATCCATCTACTTTTTGGAAAGTTTGATGAGTGGTCTCTGATTTGCTATGAATTGCAATGGCCCCACGGTGGGTGCCAAATTATAGAAGATGAATTTCGTATTCATGCCACAATTGATAATTGATCGAAAATGGGGACCAGTATTCCTGGAAAATAAAGATAAAAATGGAACGTAGAGTGACTAACCTCGGTGTGTTGGTTACCTTAGACACTCTGACGCTCAAGTCAGTGGTGATGACAGTGGACTGAAAGAGAACAAGGTAATATTGATACCTCGTATCTCGATTTGTATGCCGTGAGGGTGGATGGGATAACGTGTTTGAGCGGAGTGAGAACAAAGACTTTGTGTTTCAAGTTTGTAAGTGAGAGCTTGAATGAGTTCGTAGTGTTGGTGGTCCATTTTATTTATAGATGTAGGTATCCTAGTCCTGGGGGATTCAAATTCCTATAGAGGAAATCAAATTGAACTCAAATAAATGATAGTTGTAATCCTTTTAGGATTTCAAGTAATTCCGAAATTATCGAGAGTTTATCTCGTAGAAGAATGGATTTAAATCCTAGTAGGAATAGGAATTTATTGTGTTTAGACCGGATCTCGTCGTCTGGACAGCTGAGTAATATGGAGAAGGATTCTTGAAATCTCGTCCATTTGAATCGAATCTTGTTGTTCCAAGTAGGTCGATTGGAATATCGGGCATGTGCCAATAGGGTGCAAGTCAGCAAGACTATCGAGTCGACTAGAATTCCAGTCGGTCGAAAATTCATCATGGGCCAGCAGTCAAGTCCAGTCGATTGGACTTCAAAAGCAAGCCAAGTTCCAATCTGCTGGACCTTTAGGGAGATCAAGGCCCAGTTGATTGGGTCAATCCAATCAGCTGACATTGAGCCATATTTAACCCTTACATGAGCATATCATCATAATCTTTTTAGTAATATAAATTAAAAAACTATATTTAAAAAAAAAATGTTTAGGGTAAACAAAAATGAAAGCACCCGTTTCAAGATTAATGGCATCTAAGCATCTTGGAAGTACAAAGTGAAGCACTAAAAGAAGTGATAAAGAACTTTCTTAAAATATTATATTAACTAATAAATGTAATTAGAAAAAGGAAGTGTGTTTAGTACGTTGTGTTTAATCATTAATTAAAGTTAATCTACTAGGGAAAGTAATTGAAAGTTTTCACCTCACAGCCGACATATGAACATTACTACTGGCACTGCCAAAAAGACCCCAAAAAAAAATGTTAATAAAATGATATTACATACCACTTATACTTTTTTTTTTTAATTGTTAAAAATCTCACCGTCAAATTATCTCTTCCGAGCTTAAACGGAATACGAAAAACTTTCGACTGTCCCAGTCTCTTATAAAAAATATATTCCTTATATTCGAACTCAAAATCTCAATGTGAAATTTTGAATTCTATACCACCAAAACACGATCTTTTTTAAATATTCCAATTACACATCCAGAGGTAATAAATATTCAATTTGTAATCAATCTTGGCTGGCTTTTTAGCCTGCAAGACTATTTGATAGAGCGACTGCAAATTGACCCTAAAGCATATAAAGTGGGAAAAAAAAAATTGGTCATGCTAACTAGTGCCCTAAGGGCACTTATTAAGAATCAATTTTTGGTAAGTTTTCATATCACTTTTATGGGGAAAGTAAGAAATTGTCAAAACATTAATTATTTTTTCATTTTTCCTATAAAAACTTTCCTAAAATGGATCATTAACAAGTGCCCTCATTAGCATTTCCCAAAAAATATTAAGGGTCATCCGATGGTCCCTCAAATGATGATGTCCGATAAAGAAATAACAATAAGGCTCACATGCAATGACTTGGTTAAGGAACCCCGAAATTTTTAAGAAAGAGAGTTTTCATAAGGTCAACTGTCAATTAGTATTTATTAAAATTAGAGATTAAATTAAATAAGAGTTATCTCATAGTTATTACTTATTAGTTTCATATTATTTCTATTTAACTTATTTAAACTATTGAATAAAAGAATCAAGAAATTAAACAATTTTCTATGATATATTAATTATGCGTTATACTTTCGTTAACCTAAGCTTGACTTCTTGTTCCCCTAAAGATTAATTAAAAAAAAAAAAAAACTTATGAAAGAATACTAACAATAATTGACTAAATTATATATCTAAAAATTGCAGAATGTAAAATGAGACCAAGTATTTTTTAAAGTTCGTATTTCATTGTCACTATCTGATAGTTTTAACATTTCTATTTTTATTTTTATTTTCGAGATACTCTGGTTTAATATGTTCTATTTTACCAAACAAAAAACATTTATAATTTTTTCTATTTTTTTTATATATATATTAAATTTCATTTTAGGCAATAATGGCAGTTTAATGATTACTCAAAACAGAGTTATTTTCTTTAAAAAAATCAACATTTGTACAACCTAGATACGATACTAACATTATACCATACGAGAAAAAGGTAACAACTGTAGATAATAAAATTGATTTAGAATATTTTGATTCAGTTTTAGAAGAAAAGTAGAAAATAAGAATTTTTTTTTTTTTTTTTTGAAATCGTTGGAAACTCCGCCACCAAACCACCCATTCTGGGCCGCGGCGCAGGTAAAACCCCCGGCTGCCCCAGGCTCTTACAAGAAATTGCACCCCCTGAATTCGAACCCAGAACCTCAAGGTGAGATTCTGGACCCTTCACCACCAAACCACACCCCTTGGGGGCAGAAAATAAGAATTTATTAGAAGAACAATTAGCAAATCAGAATTAGATAACTCTTTAGATAATATAGAAAAAAAAATTTGGATACTTAACAAATAAATTAAGAAGGACAAATTTAGGAGAACCTATTAGACAAACAAATAGTATAACATACATATTAGGAACTAAGATAATATTAAACTTTACATAAAATTTTAGTTGTTTCAAAAATAATAATATAATTATTTCCATCTCTGGCTCTAACCACTCAATCAGTACCATGGAATTACTTCAATTATTTGTTCTCATAAATATTTGGGACCTACCATATTTAGATGATAAATTATTTTCTTCCAATTCTCTTTTGTGCGTTCTTAGGGTTAATGTTCTTTCCAAGATTTAAGAATATATATATATATATATATGATCAGACGCGAATCTCCACTGCTTGATACTATTTTGTATTATCATTTAACTTATTTGGACAAAATCTGGATTGTAAGGACTGGATCAATATAGGTGGTTTCTGTAGATTTTGACCGTAAATAACAATAGATTTAAATAAACCAACAAACTAAATCAAATTTAAAGAATCACTAAAACCAGGAAAAATAAGAAAATAAAATAAACACTTGCTAAACTATAGATACTAATTATCAAATCAAATCAAAATTAAAGAAATGCTTCTAGCTTTAATGATTTGATGATTCATTAACCTTATAATTACAATTTACAAGCAAACCCAACATATTAATGATCAAACAACTTTTTATGTCCTTCAAGCGTTATCAATTTGATTATACAACTTTTGTAATTAAAGAAAAATGAAAGAATCAGTGAAAGTAAGCATCACAAACTTTTTATTTCCTTTAGTTTTCAAATGAAATGTACTGCCATTTTACTGTAGTTTTGAATTTTTTATTGACATTCAATGAACGCAATTATTTGGCTCTAGCTTGGCTTGGACCACTCTGTTAATACCCATGCAATTACTTCAATTATTTGTTCTCATAAATATTTGCAACCTATCCTAGTCAGATGATAACTTGTTTGCTTCAATTTCTCTTTTGTGCCTTATTGGGGTTAATGTGGTTGGACGTAGAGTACTAATATTTTATCGTGTTTACTTACATGATAAAATATTAATACTTTGCGTGCATCCGGACGATAAAAAATTCCCATAACCTGACCTGAACCGAACTATATATATATAGAGAGAGAGAGTTATAGTTATAGTTATAGTCATAGTTATAAGCTGATAGTTCATAGTTCTAATCTTTGGGAAGTTGGGATAAAAAATTAAATTTAGACTTTATGTACTTCTAATCTTAAAAAGGAAAAAAGTTGCGGTCGCAACATAGGATAGGAGGTTTCCGTAGATTTTTTTACCGTAAATAACAATATATTTAAATAAATCAACAAATTAAATCAAGGGCAAAATCATTTTTTACACCCGAAAATATGAGAAAATTTGAAACTTCCTTTGATAAAATCACAACGAAGATAGTATCTATTACCTTTAAAGTGAAAATTGATACAAATTTGATAATATTATATGGACGAGCGAACGTTTCTGAAATTTTCGGATAATTTCAGACTTTTGCATATATGTGGGTATAAAAAGTGACTTTCTCCTTAAATCAAATTTAAAGAATCACTATATAAAACCAGGAAAAAAAATAAGAAAAAAAAATAAACAGTTCCTAAACTATTGATATTTTAACCTAATAATTACAATTTACGGGCAAACCCAACATATTAATTATCAAACAACTTTTTGTTTATACAAAAACAAAGAAAGAAAGTGAAAGAATCAGAGAGAGTGAGCACCACAAAACTTTTATTTCCTTTAGTTTTCAAATTAAATGCACTGCCGCTTTACTGTAGTTTTGTATTTTTTTTCGACATTCAATGAACACAACTGAGTTATTCTGACAGTTCAGACCGACCACAACAGGAGATCGGTAGCTCAGTTCAGTTCTATTTCACCTTCAGTACCACGAAAAATGAGCTCATACGTTTTGGGTCGGGATGAGATTAGTTTGGGTAGCTCGGTTAACCATCTGGCCAATCATTTGGAGACCGATGTGTAATCAGGGCATCTCTAATATGTGTTACTATTCGAAAGATCTTTACATGCGGGATCCAGTGTATTGCGTGTGGTAGAAGATAAACAGAGTGATGTGACAGACCGTCAGGCGGCACGCTTGCTTTCGGCGACGACAGTCTTGAGGCAGAGAGCCAATCAATCAGCCGGAAATCTGTAGTGTCGACGTCATAAAGATATGGGAACAGTGTCATGTATTGAGTATTATATAAGAGGAGTGAGATCTCTTTTGTGGGGGACTACTTGTAAAACATCACAGAAACAGCCAGCTCGGTTTCCTTTAGACCTGCCCTAAAACAGGCCGGTCGAGCTCGGTTTGGTAATAAAAGCACTACCCCACTTTGTGCCCGTGGACGTAGGTTGGACTTGCTCCGCCGAACCACGTTAAAACCCTCTTGTTGATCTGTGTGCTTATTTTTCTTTCGGCTAAGTTTGTTTTTGGTCCCTCATAACCAAACAAATTCACAGTTGAATGAGGATTGTCTCGGGAGCACTATCCCGAAATTGCCCCTGGGACAAAAATCATGTGTCAACAGTTGGCGCCGTCTGTGGGGATCGAACAAGAAGTAACTTACGTAGTAAGACGATGGTAGAAGGTGGAAACCATGGGTCGTGGGAGAGTTCAGCAGCATAGTGGTTTGGAAAAACAAAAGAAATAATGAATGAAAGAGAAAGGGAGCGAGCGGAAAATGGTCAGAATGGAAAAGGGAAAGGGATCGCAAGGAAATAGAAGGTCGGCAATAGCTCTCCTCATTGAGTTGTAGATTGGAGTTCAGAATAGAAGCTATGATCGGACTACGAAGCAAGAACCAGAAATTTATTGTAAGAGCCTCTCTCGAAATGACCCGCAGAGAGTTGTAGAAAGGGCGGTAGGCTCCTTGAATATGAGTAAGGCTTTCTTTTTCAAATTAAAAAACTTGTCAATTTTACTTGTTTATTAATTGGATGCGAAATACATGATCAATCTTCATAGGGTGTGCTTAGGGATGGCAAAATCCGGATCCGGACCCGGGTCCGGATCCGGAAGAGGTTTCACAACCCCGGGTCCGGTTCCGGACCCGGGTCTACCCGGTACGGATCCGGGTAGACCCGGTCCGGACCCGATTACCCGCATTCTTTTTTTTTTTAATTGTATTTTTTTATATTTATATTTGTATTTTGTCAATTTTATTAGTTTTATTTCAATTCTTTTAATTTTTTTTTATTAAATTACATTATTTATATATATATATATATATATATATATATATATATATATATATATATATATATATATATATATATATATATATATATATATATATATGCATAATATTTTATAAATTTTATTAAAATCTAATTTATTTTTTTATTTTTTTCCCGGACCCGGGTAGACCCGGTCCGGACCGAGTGATCCCGGGTCCGGACCCGGAATCACCCGGGTCTTCGTTTTAAAGACCCGGGTCCGGATTTTTTATTTCCGGACCCGGGTCGTCCGGGTCCGGGTCTTGTTGCCATCCCTAGGTGTGCTCGATGCAAAGGGGTGATCGGTAACTGGGAAAGGCACCAAGCCCATGGCACGCCAATCCCGGGTGTCATTCTCAAATCCCGGGTGGAAGTTCTCCAACCTAGTTCCTTTCACTTTTGAGGATCCAGAACGCGTCAAGGGATGAAGAATATGTGGGAAAAAAGTGAATCCCTCGTGGCACGCCAATCCCGGGTGTCATTATCAAACCCCCGAGGCAGGATTGTTATTACCACATTGCTCACATTTTTGAGGAATAGCTCGGGTAAACCGGACCCATGGACGTTTCTCCCCCTGCTGGTCAGCTGGTGAATCCCGCTAAAGACTTTCAGAGAGTATGGCATGGGATGGCTTAATTGCCTCCATGTTCATCATGCTCCCGGGTAAACCGGACCCATGGAGGTTTCTTCCCCTGGGAGTCGGCTGGTGAATCCCGCTGAAGACTTTCGGATAGTATGGCATGAGGATGGCTTAATTGCCTCCATGTCCATCATGCTCCCAGGTAAATCAGACCCATTGAAGTTTCTTCCCCTGCGAGTCAGCTGGTGAGTCCCGTTGTGAACCATCAGAGCATCTGGCTTGGGTTTGGCCGAATGATCCCCTTGATTACAGGAGTCTCTGGTAAACTGGACCCATGGAAGTTTCTTTCCCTGCGAGTCGGCTGGTGAGTCCCACAGAGAACTACCCAATGAGGACACACATGAGGTGTCTTCCTCCCCCGTGGGGATTTGCCTGACCGCCCCGGATCATCGTATCCGTAGCCTGGTTAGCTGGGACACTGAACTACAAGGTTCAGGCTTGTGTTTTGGAGGCTTCGGGCATGACATTGCCTTGGAGCACTCGAGTTGTTGTTTTTCTCTTGAATTTGCATGGGGTATGTGCTAAGTCACCTCAACTTTTTGTTAACTTTACTTTGCTCCAATTTTTATTTTTCGCTAGTCTGGCAAGAGGACGCCCGCGTCAGGATCAGCAGAGCCTCAGAGGTTGAAAATCTTTCATCGTGTAAGTCTTAAATGTACCACCAGCTCGGGGCTGGATTATTTCACCGAGTCTGTATTGTATCACCAGCTCGGGGCTGGACTCGTTCCGCCGATGCTTTGTTCCACCAGCTCGGGGTTGGATTCTTTCCACTGAGACTGTATTGTTCTACCAGCTCAGGGATAGATTCATTCCACCGAGTCTGTATTATTTCATCAGCTCGGGGCTGGATTCATTCTGCCAAGTCTGCTATGTTCTACCAGCTCGGGGCTGGATTCATTCCGCCGAGTCTGTTTTGTTCCACCAGCTCGAGGCTGGATTCATTCCGCCGATGCTTTCTTCTCACCTCGGGGTCAGGTTACGTCCCACCGAGAGGCTTATCATCGGCATGGGGTCAGAGCATCTCCCACATGGCCGGTTCTCTATTGGTCTGTGGAGGTGACATTCCCCCAGAGCCAAGTGTTTCTTCATATTGAGATCGGGTTATGTCCCACCGAGAGGCTTATCATCGGCATGGGGTCGGAGCATCTCCCTCATGGCCGGCTCTCTATTAGTCTGGATAGGTGACATTCCCCCAAATCCAAGTGTTTCTTCACATCGGGGTCAGGTTACATCCCACCGAGTGCATCATCGGCTCATGGACAGAGCATTCCACTCAGGGCCATGTTCTAATTGGTCAGGATCAGGACCTCTTCTCACATTCAGATTTGGAAGAACGAGTTAGCAAGTTAAAATTTGGAACCATGCTAAGTATGGAAGACATGAAATGAAGCATTTAGAGATAAGCATCATAAGAGGAAATTGGGCAGCATGTTTATCTTAATCTGGTCCGGGAGGCGAGATATCAGATATAGGCTCGGCAGATGTCAGTTTCGGTTTGGACGACATGAGGAGCTTCGTCTTCTGTTGGGTCGGCTACCGGAAGGGTAAATAAAGAATTTGCTTCAAGTCAGAGAATCATTTGAATGGGCATCAGAATCCTCGGTGACCGGACACATGAAGATGGCAAGGGAAGATCTGATTGGTAGCAGAGACAGTTTTCTCTGTGATTCCTGAAGCGACCACAGACCGGTTGATCAGCACACCATCTTTTTTATAGTTCTCGGTATCAACTCGCTAACTCGTTGATACCAAGAACTAGGGAACGGATATTGATGGTATTTTTTTATGACAAGTACTTTGAATAGTTCGGCAAGGGCGGAGATGAGATTTTCCTTTTGGCGGGTCAGATGTTCAGAGGATTTGGATTATTCCTTGGCCAGAAAGAGAGTCTGGACACAGTCTCTCGGATTTAGCCGACCAGAGTATATAGCTTGGTACAGTTTTCAGAGATCGACCACATCAGTGTAGAGACCGACCATGGAAGATGAGTCAGACAGTTCAGAGCGACCACAGCAGGAGCCCGGTAGCTCAGTTTAGTTCTGTTTCACCTTTAGTACCACATAAAATGAGCTCAGGCATTTTGGGTCAGGCAGATATCAGTTTGGGTAGCCTGGTTAACCATCTGGCCAATCATTTGGAGGCCGATGTGTGATCAGGGCATCTCTGATATGTGTTACTGTTCGAAAGATCTTTACATGCTGGATCCAGTGTATTGCGTGTGGTAAAAGATAAACAGAGTGATGTGACAGACCGTCAGGCGGCAGACTTACTTTTGGCGATGACAGTCTTGGGACAGAGAGCCCATCAATCAGCTGAAAATCTGTAGTGTCGGCGTTATAAAGATATAGGAACAGTGCCATGTATTGAGTAGTATATAAGGGGAGGGAGATCTCTTTTGTGGGGGTTGGGAAAAAATTCATTCAAGCACTACTTGTATAACATCACAGAAACAGCCAGCTCGGTTTCCTTTAGACTTGCCCTAAAACAGGCCGGTCGAGCTCGGTTTGGTAATAAAAGTACCACCTCACTTTGTGCCCGTGGAAGTAGGTTAGACTTGCTCCGTCGAACCACATTAAAACCCTCTTGTCAATCTGTGTGCTTATTTTACCTTCTGCTAAGTTTGCTTTTGGTCCCTCATAACTAAACAAATTCACAGTTGAAGGAGGATTGTCCCGGGAGCACTATCCTGAAACTGTCCCTGTGACGAAAATCAACCGTCAACAACATATGAAGTTTTTGAGTATTATATTAAATATTACATTATAAATACTGATAAATATAGTTTAATACACTTGATATTAAAAATAAGTGTTTTTTATTTTTTATTTTAAAACAAAAAAAAAAAACTAATTAGGAGAAAAGTTTATCTATTTAGTTCAAAACTTAAAATCAAATTTAAAAATGTATTATTAAAAAGGGACAATATATATATATATATTAAAAAAAATACACCCAACACACTTGTAATGAATTGTGCATTTAAATTTTTTTTCCCGTACTTAATAACATAAATATCTTTAAAAAAATATAAAGTGTTTCATAAAAAAAAAATCATATATTATCGATTTACAAATCATAAGCTTTAAAATAAGATTTATTGTATATATGTTTCGACAAAAAATATGTAAATAATATCTACATTTCAAATACTCATGTTTACCTAATTTTTTGTCGAAACATATCGAGAATAGATCTTATTTTAAAGCTTATAATTTGTAGATCGATAATATGTAATTTTTTTTTATATATTATTGATCTACGATATGTTTTGAAATCAATCAAGCTTTAAAATATAAGAAACCTACAATGGCATGTATAAGAATTTTTTTCGAAACATTTCAATAATATATCTCGTTTTAAAGCTTATGATTCGTAAATCGATAATATATAATTTTTTATCAAATATATAATATATAATTTGTAGATCGACAATATATATTGTTTTACATTTATATTTATAAGAGAATAATGATTTCAGACTAATCATTTTGAAATAATCATATTTACTTCCTTCGGACTCCAAATCATAATATGTAAGAATATACATACACTTGATATGCATACCTATAATTTTAATCAACAAATCTCTATCAAATTCGAATTTACATAAGGTGAAAATTATCTATAAAAATATTACATCACACATACTTCACATTAACCTCAAACCTCCATCATAATTATATTTTTACCCCAGTCACATTGGTGACTGAAATTGACGTTAAGTGTGCCTCAATCACATTAGTTATCTCTAATTATCTAAGTTGCAATGTCGACCTCAATCATATTGAGCATAATCATAATTGTGACCTCAATAATGTTAGTTATCTCATTCACATTGTCGACCCTCAGTCACATTAAATATATTCATAATTGTGATCTCAGTTACACTGTCGACCTCAATCGTATTAGTTATATTTGTTACATTAGTTACCTAAGTCACATTATTAACTCTTAGTCTTATTGAGCACAATATCAATTTTGATCTCATTCATATTAATGTCTATCAATCACATTTATGACTTCAGTCACATTACTTATTTCAAACGTATTGTCGTCCGTCAGTCCAATTGAGCGTGGTAACATTTATAGCCTGTACGAGCCAAATTTGGTCTAAGGGTAATTTCGACCTTTTGCTTCAGGTTCAATACTAAATGCACCTCAGACTCCCCAAGTAGTCCCCAAAATGAGATCCAGGCCCAAGTCGCCCTCTCAAACTCACAAAGAATGGCCATCAAACATGGGAGCCCAATATAAGGAGTGAATGTCAGCTTAACATTGTTACACCAACCCAAGTAAAATGCCATACCAAGACCATGACTTAGACCCACCATACGCTAGCCCACGAAACGCTCAGACTCATAAATACCCCTCATAACCCAGCTTTTTTCAGTCTTCATGACTGCCCATAATACTCTTTCCTAACACGACCGTTACCCACACACAAAACGTATATCAATTAACGCATTAATGACTCTCACCTCAAATATCCTATAAAAGGAACCGAGATCCAGAAGAAGGGGAAGACAACTCTTAGCTTAATCATATTCTCTCCATAGCTCCCTAAACACCGGCCCATCTCCCCCATGGTAGTCTACGAAGGTCAATATAGCTGTAAATCTTACTCTTCCTTATTTTCCGCTCGTCTTCCACGCTCACTCTACCTTTATTTTGCAGGATCGCTAGTGCCCCCAACATATAAATTCTTGATTGTGGATCTCTGGTGAAAACCAGCATCCATAATTTGGAGCTCACCGTAGGACCTTAGTGATTTATTGCAAGCAAAGATACATCTGTCTACGATCTATATGAACATGGAAGCCTATGACTTCAAACAAAAAACAATCACTAGACCTCGTGGTCGTATAATTATCCCCTCTACAAGAATGGTTATGATCATTAGAAGAGGAAAATCGAGCTATACCAAGATCCGATGCTAATCTCCAAAAGTAATTGGAGTATAATTCTTCAACCTCAGACAGACGCGAGGCTACGGGTCACCAAAATTATTCTATAATCTGATCCGATCTCACATAAGCATTCAACAATGTGGCAGGCGAAAATCCACCATCCGACGACCATCCATTAAATCACCGAAAAGAAGCCATATTTCTTTAGCAAATCGATCACAACAAGTCACATATTTCATACAAAAAGGAAATGCAAGAGTTCAAAAGAGCAATTCTCTCCAATCTACCTGGAGTCAGACTACCAATAAGTAAAAACCGAACCGAGATAATGTCAGACACTACCTTTCTAAAAGTCATCAGCTCCCAATTACATGGAAAATTGGTTGTCTCCTCCAGATTACGTACAAGGATCATCATCAACCTCTCATATATATGAAGATTTTCATGTTCTCCAGATGACATGGATAAATCTCAATCCCCTTCATACGATATGAAAGCGGTGTCATCTTCTTCCAAAGACATTAAAGGCTTGTCACCTCCTCCAGATTACATGAATGGATTATCATCAATTCAAGACTCCATTCGACCATAACCTCATGGACCTACATCAGGAACAATGCGCGTCCTTTCAGTGGAACTGTTTTTCCTACCATTTACCTCATATGATTAAGCGATGTACTTGGTATGAGGAGGATATCTCAGTCGACGATACCCGAATGAAGACTTGGCGTGGACATCACAGACAACTTTACTAGGTATGGCTTGTACATATTAAAAATATCTTAATCGACATCAGTAAGGCATAGGACTTGTTAGTGATGTCTCATTCGACATTCGTGTATAGTTTGAGACTTGTAATAAATGTCCTAGTTGACATTATAATTTATAGTATGAGACCTGCTAAGGATGTCCCAGTCAGCACTATAATTTACAACTTAGTAATTATTATGGATGTCTCTGTCGACATTTACAATGTGTGGCATGATACTTGTTACGGATGTCCTACTCGACATTAGTGTGTTGTTAAAGATGTCCTAATTGACATTACTATATGTAGCTTATCACTCGCTAAAGATCACAATCGACACTACACATATGATGGTTTAGTATTGAGCAAAGATTCCACTTGACACTCCATGTATGAGGTTTGACACTTGTTTAAGATTTCATTCGACATGAGATGGAAGAAGACCTAGCATGAGGCAAATGTGTCATTCGACACGACATGGAAGAAGGCTTAGTATCTGACAGAGAGTCCACTTCACACGACAAGGAAGAAGTCTTAGCGAGAGGCTGAGGTTCCACTCCACACGACATAGAAGAACTCCTAACTAGAGACTGAAGCACCAATTATGCATGGCAGAAAAGCCCGAAGCCCGGCTCAGGGTAACACGGGCCCGGGCCGGGCTTCACCAAAAAAGCCCGGGCCCGGCCCGGCCCGGGCTTAAAATAAATAAATAAATATTTTAATTTATAAAATATATAAATTTTTATAATAAATTTTTTATATTTATAATTTTTTATAATAAAAACATCGGATCCGGGCTTAAATTAAATAAATAAATATTTTAATTTATAAAATATATATATTTTTATAATAAATTTTTTATATTTATAATTTTTTATAATAAAAAAATCGGGTTCGGACTTAAAATATATATATTTATATAATAAATAATTTTATTTTTAATTAAAAAAGTAGGCCCGGGCCCGGCCCGAGCCCGGCCCGTTGCCATGCATAGCACCAATGGACATGACAAAGAATATATATTAGTTATGGGCTAAGGTTCCAGTCAACATGATATGGAGGAAGGATTAGCTATTGGCAGAAGTTTCATTCGACAAATAGATATAGACTCGACTCAAGAAAGATACTTCAAATGAAGATACATCATGAGATTATGTCATACTCGACATTACAATGATGTAGACTTAACTCAATGAGGATGTTCCAAATGAAGGTTCATCATAAGATGAATGTCCCATTGGACACTACACTCAGCATGAGGCGAATGTCTCACTCGACATGACATGTATGAGGCTTTACACTTATTTAAGATCCCATTCGACAAGACATAGATGTCACCTTCCTCAAAAGACATGAAAGTCATCATCTTCATACGACATTGATTTAATATCACCAACTTCAGACTATATAGGGAATCTTTTATCATGCCTAGTAGTATGAAAAATCCCTTGGACCTCCATCAGGTCCAATCGAACGACCTTCATCAGGTTAGGTAGTATGAAGAATTCCTTGGACCTTCATCAGGTTAGCTAGTATGAAGAATCTATTAGACCTCCATCAAGTCCAATCGACCGACCTTCATCAGGTTAGGTAGTATGAAAAATCCATTGGACTTTCATCAGGTCCAATCGACTGACCTTCATCAGGTTAGGTAGTATGAAGAATCCTTTGGACCTCCATCAGGTCCAATCGACCGACCTTCATCAGGTTAGATAGTATGAAGAATCCTTTGGACCTACATCAAGTCCAATCGACCGACCTTCATTAGGTTAGGTAGTATGAAGAATTCCTTGGACCTCAATCGGGGCCCAGTCGATCGACCTTCATCAAATCTAGTAGGATGATGACCCTCATGAACCTTCATCAAGTTCATTCGACCGTAGTCTTATGGTCTTCAGACGACATGGTCTCAGACTACAAGTTCTGGAGAATAAGGAATCATACCCTCATTGATCTTTGTCAGGTCTTGTAGAATGAGAAATTATACCCTTATTGACCTTTGTCTGGTCTTGTAGAATGAGGAATTAAACCCTCATTGACCTTTGTCTGGTCTTGTAGAATGAGGAATTATACCTTCATTGACCTTTGTCAAGACTTGTAGAATGAAGAATGAGAACCCTCATTGACCTTCAGGTCTCGTAGAGTGAGAAGTGATGACCTTCTTGGACCTTTATCAAGTCTATTCCATCAGGAGAATGGGTGATGACCTTCATAAACCTTCATCAGATCTAGTAGAATGATAAGAAAAGTCTCTTGAACCTTCATCTGGTCCAGACAACATTGAAGACTCCTCTGGTCCTTTGACCTGTAGTATGGGGATGATCATGACCTTCATCTGGTTCAGTCGATCGGGGACATCCTTCATGGACTCATGTCGTGTCAAATGAAGACATAGACTCCTCTCAGTCTATACGACATGTCGTGTGAAATAACTTCTAAACTTTTATCTGGTTCAGTTGACCGGGGACATCCCCCATGGACTCATATCGATTCAAATGAAGACATAGACTTCCTACAGTCCATACGACAATGTCGTGTGAAATAACTCATGAATCTTGATCTGGTTCAGTCGACCGGGGACATCCCCCATGGACTCATGTCGAGTCAAATGAAGACATAGACTTCCTACATTCCATAGGATAATGTCGTGTGAAATAACTCCTGAACCTTCATCTGGTTTAGTCGAACGGGGACATCCCCCATGGACTCATGTCGTGTCAAATGAATACATAGAAATCCCTCAGTCCATACGACATGTCGAGTGAATTATCTCCTGAACCTTCATCTGGTTCAGTCGACCGTGGACATCCCTAAAAGACTCATGGTGAGTCAACTAAAGACATGGACTTCCCTCAGTCCATACGATAATGTTGTGTGAATTATCTCCTGAACCCCTCGAGGACTCATGTTGAGTCAACTGAAGGCATAGACATGAATTAGCTTTGAGCCTTTGTCAGGTTCAGTAGCAAGTACCTTGCATCCTGTTTCATTCGACAAGCACGAAAATACTCTCCAAGTCAATGACTTCTAGACATAGAGAGTATGGGAAAAACTGTACGAGCCAAATTTGGTCCAATGGCAATTTCGATCTTTTACTTCAAGCCCAGTACTAAATGCACCTCAAACTCCCCAAGCAGTCACCAAAATGAGATCCAGGCCCAAGTCGCCCTCTCAAATCCACAAGAAAGGGCTATCATCATGCAAACATGTGAGTCCAATTTAAGGAGTGAATGTCGGCCCAACGTTGTTACACCGGTCCAAGTAAAATGTCATAACAAGACCATGTCTCAGACCCACCATACGCTAGCCCACGAAACACTCAGACTCATAAATACCCCTCATAACCCAGCCTTTTTTAGTCTTCATGACTGCCAATAATACTTCTTCCTGACACGACCGTTACCAACGCACAAAACGTATGTCAATTAACGCATTCATGAATCTCACCTCAAATAGCCTATAAAAGGAACTGAGATCCAGAAGAAGGGGAAGACAACTCTCAGTTTAGTCATAATCTCTCCAGAGCTCCCGAAACATCGGCCCACCTCCCTCATGACAGTCTACGAAGGTCAATGTAGTCCTAAATCTTGCTCTTTCTTATTTTCCACTCGTCTTCACTACTGACTTGAGCGTCGAAGTGCTTACGGCACCCACCACACCGGTGTGCAGTAACCTCCACGCTCACTCTACCTTTATTTTGTAGGATCGCTAGTGCCCCCAACCTATAAATTGTCGATTGTGGATCTCGGGTAAAAACCAACATCCACATAGCCTCGGTCATTTTGTGACTGTATTTTTCTCTATAGTCACAAAATGACCGTTAATTATGTGTGTGGATGAGTGTGTATTTTTTAGCCACAGTCAAAATGTGACTGTAAATCATTTTATCTGCACACCAAGAGACTAAAGAGAAATTAATATTTAACGTGTATTTAAAATAAAAATAAGTGCTTTTAAAACATAGTACCAGGAAAGAGATAAGGGGTTAAAAATATATTTGAGTTTGTTCTTCCACTTATTTTTTTTAAAAAAAATAATAATAAATCACAACGCAGTAAATTAATTTTTAATTTTATAATGGTCTGTCAAATCTCTTATTAGTAAAAAAAAGAACTAAAGAGGAATAAAAAAGGAATAAAGATGGATCAAACTTAAATCTTTGGATTAAAGAAAAAACAAGTTTTGTGGTAGATTTTTCTCAAATATGTGATAGGAAAAGGGTATTTTTTTTATTAAATTTCTAGGAGTGGGTACGATTCGATCTGGTTCGATATAATTACAAAAAAAAAAAAAATTATAATTATAAGTATTTAGTTTTTTTTTTAAAGTAGCAGTTCAGTGTTTTTTTTTAAAAAAACTGTATTTAATTTTAACAGTTTGGTTCGATACAATTTGACTTTTTTAATTTTTTAATAATAAAAATTAAAAAAATTAATAACATTTATTGAATTTAACATTTATTTAATTTTTTTTTAATATTGTAACTCTTCTAATCATCACAACTATACTAATAAAAATTTTCATAAGATGTAATCATCACTACAAGAAAACAGTTAAATAGTGGCGGAAAAATACGTAGCTATTCCCTCCCTAATGACTAATTAGCGACAAAAAAATTATGTCGCTATTTTATTGGTCGCCAAATAAATAACGACGAAAATATTACATCTGTCTCTAAAATTAGTGACAGAATTTTATTTTGTCTCCAAAATTAGCGACGAAATTTTATTCCGTCTCTATTTAGCAATGCAAATTCAGTAGCTAATTATCGAAGAATTTTCAAGTTTTTCGCTAATTAGCGACAAAATTTGAGATGAACATAATTTTCGTTTCTAATTCCATCGCAAAATCCATTGCTATTCTGTCGATAAATTCGCACCATTTTACTTGCATCATTTTCAGGGACGAAATTTTTTATGTCTCTAAATTACTGTGCTAATTTCATTATCCATTTCAATTTCATCTTTATTTCGTCGCTAAATTTTAAAACAAAATATTCCTTTACTAAAACTTCAATGTCTTATAGTATATCATTTAAATTATTTAAAATGTATGAAAATAATAATAATAATAATATTCATTATTATTATTATTAATCAAAGCAAAAAATTCAATAAATTAATTATCACTAAATACCAAATAAATAAAATAATGTAACAAATATGATTATAAAATAACAACGTAATATGATTAGACTTAAAAAATCAATAAATCAAATTATTCAATTAATTCGGTTTAGTTTGGTTCGATTTTTTTAGTAAAAAATTATTCTAATCCGGTTTGGTTCGAACAATTATTTTTGAAATTAAAAAATACCACTTTGATTCGGTTTTTTCTGTTTAATTCGATTTTTCAATTTCAATTATTTTTTTGAACACCCTTATAAATATCTATAAAAACAAACTATGTTTACACGCTAATTTTAAAAAAAAAATGATGAGGTGCCACGTATAGTTAGATTGTAACAAAATACCCAAAAAAAAAAAAAAAAAAATTTACCCCTATATTATTAAAGCTCAGGTTCATATTTCAAAAAGAATTTCTTGAAGTGTATCTTCTACTAATAAAGTTTTTAGAAATATATCTTTTAATAATAATAAAAAATTAATTATTTGATTGTCAATGAACTTTTATTAAAAAGCAAGTTTGTAAAATAATATTATGAAAATAATGAAACAATTTTGTGAAATAAAATAAATATAATCTAAATAATTGAATTCTTTTAAAAAACTTTACAACCTCAACAGTCTATTCCCAAAAATCTAACATTTAAGCTTCTTCTAATAAATACAAAATAATTTTTCTATTCTTCAAAATTCTACACAAGTTTTTTTTTTTTTTTTTTTTTGAAATGTTGGAAATCCCCTTTAAACCACCTAACATGAGCTTAAACAAAATAAGTAAAACTGCTGACTGTCTCATGCTCTTATAAGAAATGCATTCTCTGAACTCGAATCCAGTACATGATAATCAATTACTAAACTCTTTACCATCAAGCCACGTCCCGAGAAAGTCTTACTAAAAAAATAAAAAAATAAAAAAACTTTAGTCAATTGAGAAGTTATACCCATTTGAAGTTGTAAAGAGTTGTTGGAATTTTTAAAAGATGAAAAATGATGATTGTAAAAGATATGTGCACAAAATGTTGCTGCTAAAAGATTAGAACATTCACTAAATTTTCAAGTGCCATTGAACAATTTGAGTTATTGAGATTATAATCTAATCATATACAAAAGGAAAGAGATAAGGATAATCCTGAAAAGACACCTTCTTTTTGCCCTATATTGAAAGCAAACCATTCATGGGACAAGATTAAATGATCAAGAACTAGACGACTCACATCTTTTCCACTAACTTAAGCAAATACGAACCTAAGGAAAGGGGGCAAAAAAAAAAAGACACTACTCACAAATTAAAATTAAACATTAAAATCCCCCCATGAGCTCATTCATTGACTTCATGTACTGGTCGGTGCCGAATTATTCAAATCACCGTCTCCTTTCCGGGGTCCAATGCGGCAAAGCTGGGCTCAAATGCATCGATACTGCCCTGGAATCGAGTAATTCAACAATGGGAGTAAAGTTAACACATCTTGGAACCTTATACTGATTGATTGAAGCTCCTCTTGATATCGCATAATCCATCAGCTCCTCAAATGTTCCATTTTTAACCACACGAATCTCCAGTGGCCCGATTGAGTGGTCAGCTACTCGTCCCTGTCGATAAACTGAGTTAAGAGACTCTTCCATGGCTAAGCAGCACTGGTTCAGGATTTCATTAGTCGGAGAATTGGCCGAGTCTTTAATTAGAAGTTCCCAATATATCACGTAGTGACCTGGGATTGTCTTTGTATCCGCATAGCTTGTGTATTCCCCGACGCTTGTGTTGAATTTACGGAGGAGTAAGGAAGCTTTGTCGACGGCGGCGTTTTGTAATCAGCCTCGTCGGTTTTGTCAGAGTCAATGCTGAGTAACACGTTTTCTTTCTGACGAAATGAAACTGCGGGGCTGAGTTGTGGAATCCGGTGACTCGGAGAATGTCACCGACTCGGTATCTGTATAAGCCTGCGTAAGTGGTGATCACAAGCTCATATTCTTTTCCCACTTCCACATCAACAAGGTCAACGAGCTCAGACGGCTGCAAGTCGCCGGTCAACGCATATGAGCCGGCTGGCTCGTGAGGAAGAAACTCGAAGTAGGCCATGTTTGGCATGATGGTATAAGAAACCTCTGATGGTTTGCACATGGGATTGAGATTTAACCCAAAGTAACATTCTGACGAAGCATACATCGTGCATGCCATTGGTAATCCTCCACTGTAATAATCAAGCGTGGGAATGTACTGTGCCATGGCTCCAGTAACAATAACATCAATGTACTTAGTGTTGGGCCAAATTCTTGTGATAATTCCTTCCCAATTTTCTTTCGAACATTCCATTTTTATAAACTCTGCAAGCTCCGGCTGAGGCTTCAGAACATTGGCCACGCAATCTCTAATTGAAGGGTCGGTGATTTTCTGGTTCAGAGTGCCAGCTTCAATATCACTGGCAAGAGTCTCCCAATGAAGCTGGAGAAAACTGATGGCTCTGAGTAACCCAGAGGCAAAGACTGCACCTAGCCTGAGAACTTGTTCACGTTCCAAGAGACCGCAAAGCATTTGTGTGTACATACTCTGGAACGAGTCAGCGCAAAGAATGGCCTCGTTTGGGCTCGTGTAGACATTGTATGGGTCAAATGGTCGAGTCTTGAAGTGATCACTTTTGTAGTAGCTGGTCAACACAGGGCGAGCCAAGAGCCCTCCTGGGGTCAGCGTTTCGGATTTCACAAACAAGAAGTATAACCCTTTGCCTTTGTCCAAGCCAGGCACATAACTGTTCCATCAAATACGCGTTTCATTAATTACGCAACACGTGCATGCATGCTTGGATCCAACATAAAGCACATGATGAAACTAATAAAATTTACACAGCTTTTTATATAATATATATTTATATATATACTTACAGATTCATTACTGGCATTAGAAGACTGTACAGAAGCTGGCGACGATCCAGCTCCCCTTGAATTGTTGGCATCAGCTTTCTTTCACCAGCGGATGTCCCAGAACTGCAATTAAACACAAATTATAAGTCAGAAAATTCAAATTTTGCACCTGGTAACATTTTTGAACGGATTGTATACACACACACCTGGTGAGGAATTCAGAGATGGGATGAGCTGACAAGATAGCAGAACGATCCCCATTAGCAATGCGTTGAATTTCAGGCTGAAGATCCTCGTATTTGATCACCGGAAGTTTCGACTTAAACGTTTCTCGGTCAGTAGCTCCGTCGAGTTTGTACCGTTTCAGGTACTCAACGTCGGCGTTTCGGCTCAAGATTTCTGACAAGACCTTCTCTTGAACCGTGTCAGCATTTCTAGTCATTTCCTCAATGAATCGTAAAGCTTTCGCATCTTTTTCACATGCTGGAGGGCCTAGTGGTGATGAAAGTTCTGCATCAACGGCCATTTTAAGTGAGCAAATTAAATACAAAGACTTTTTTATTTTTTGAAAAAATTTCTTTTGATGAAAGAATTATGAATTCTGCTTGAAGAGGAGTTGGGGTTGGTGACAATTGAGAGCAATGTGCGGTTTATAATATAGGGGGAGGGAAGCTAGTGACAGGCTGCCACGTCACAATACATGTCAGCTTTGTGGGGCCCACGTGATGGTAAAAAAGTAAAAAAAAACAAAGAGGAATTGGGGGGAAGCAGCTGACTAATGAGACAGAAACTTAAAACTTTGTCCTGAATATTGATGTAGGGTTTCAAGGGGGACAATGTGGGGCCCACAACACCTAGACAGGGCATGAATTGGGGCAGCCATGTGGGGTTAGGTCACCGCCATGTCAGCGGAGCTAGAATTTTTCCGAGCAGTGCTTTTCCCTCCCCTTTAAATCCCCCTCTTGTCCCCTTATGTAATTACAAAACTATCCCTCTCCTTAAAAATTATCATTTAATACATATAAAGAATTATTTTATTATTTTATTAATTAAATATATTTATTTTATAAATAATTTTTTGTTAAATTTATATTTTTTTTACTCTTTATATATTTATTATTTTTTAATATTTTAATAAATATTACAAATTTCATATTTATTATTATTTATTTTGTGTTCATTTATTTATTTAATGTTTGCATTCTTTTTTAATTTATTTAACACTACTTATGTATAATAACAATATCCTCATGTATATTAGAAAAATATTTTTTAAAAGAAGAGTACAAGTAATAATACAACAAGTTATACTTAAAAAACATAAAAATACAAATTCTAATATATGTTACCTCCAAAGTCTCCCCCTAGCGCACTTGGTGATATACCAAATATTTCGTACCATAATTGATTACGTATCTTATAACGAGGGGCTCATTCTTTAGTTTTGTACAATGAATGCTCCCACCGCTACGTTGTGATGGGGAAAAAAATTAAGGGGAAAGTAAGAGAAAATTAATGCATTTCGACCGGTGGGGGGAAAAATAATTAAGAGTAAAAATTAAAAAATAAATGTATTAAAAAATACTTAAGGAAAAAAAAAAAAAAAAAAAAAAAGGGAAGAGAGAATGAGGTATTATGAGGAAAAAAATTGAAAATAGTGAATAAATGGGGTAAATAGGTAGTGTTAAATAAATTTAAAAATTAAATTATATATAAGTAATATTAAATAAATTAAAAAAATCAAAAAATTAAATGAATAAATGAACATAAAATAAATAATAATAAATAAGAAATTTGTAATATTTATTAAATAAATTAAAAAGAATAGATATATAAAGAGTAAAAAATATAAATTTAACAAAAAAAAATTAATTAATAAAAAAAATGTTATATGTAAATTAATACACACATATATACATATATAAATATAATTGATTTTGGGTATTGGGGGAATGGGAAATTGATTTTGATGAAATGGGTAATATTGTAATTTCGGGAGGGGATAATAGGGGAGTGGGAAGAGAATTTCATTTTTTCCTATTGGACCAAAAATTAAATTAAATTAAATTAAATTAAAAAAATGTTGGGTTTTGATAACGATGGGTGACCGGCGTGTGAGACAGATGACAGACCCACGTGAGACAAATAAGATGCCGACCAGTAACAACATAATAGTTGAAAAAATAAAAATTTGACTTGTCACTTTCTTTGTTTTGTTTTTTTTTTTGTTTTTTTTTTTTTTTTGGCGATGATTGAAAATAAAATTTAAATTCAATTTGAATATTATGTCATACTAATTTCGTGATCATTAAAAAAAGGGTTTAGGTTTCGAGAAATTGTCATCAAATTGATTAAAAATAATGCATGTGAACCATTCATGTTTGACATTGTTTTGTTAATTGACCAATGTAGGATGGTCGGCCTATTACAATCAAAATATTAGAAAAAAAATTATGATGAAAAAGTTTATAATATTTCGATTAAATAAATTCTAAATGACAATTAAGAAGTCCCATTCGGCAAATGGAAAATTAATTAGTGATATCACTTAATAGATCAAAATACTTGTTGCATAACTTTTTATTTATAATAAAAGTTATCGTCTCATCTGAAAATTAAATAATTCTCGGACCTTAAATCATTTAAATTTATTCCTCCATAATCGTTACGATGTTCGCTGGTTTATAAATGCTGAATTCAAATTTATTTGTTTACAAGGATTTGGAAACTGGGATAAGATTCATTGTTAGGCACTATTAGTTATTTTGATGGATCAAATTGACTTAATTTTCATGAATTTCGACAATGTCAACAAAACAAATTATGAATTCAACTAATTATTTTCTTTGGCAATGGTTATATTTGAAAATTTTAATTTGTAGATCAATCAAAATCTGATTAGGTTGAGTTTCATTGAAGTTTTATGAATTTTGAACTCATAAATGTTCTCAAGTTTTTTATTGGGATAATAACACTACGATCCCTAATTTATTATAATACAACCAATAAAGATGTAATTTCTGTATATATGTATTAAATGGGTCCCTTACTCAGTTACTTTGATTAAATAATTCAAATTACTCTTGTAATTTTAGAATTTAACTAACACAAAGTGATGGTCTATAATTTAACACTAACTCAATAACCTTTATGGCCGAGGAAGAGTTACGAGGCATAAATTAAAACAAAAATAAAAATAAGAAAACATTAATAAAATTAATATGAGACTTATAAAAAAAAAAGTAGTATTATAAAATTACAATAATAAAAAAAGAAATTATCAATCATATATACCTAATGTTAGTACGTTATAAAAAATACTCAAATCCTACAACCTTTTTCACTGGAACATCCAATTATTGAAAAGTATACCAATTTTGAGTAAGCGATTGAAAAATATATCAAACATTAATTATACATCTATTATATGGTAGGTGAACATCTTTTAGTGGTCTGATGAAAAATTTCAGGATTGGTGTATTTTTTATAATTTGTCAAATATTAGGTACACAATTCATAATTCCAAAATAATAATAGTAAGAGAGTAGAATATAAATATACAATTCAAAAACTAAAACATCACTAAAGTTAAACAAGTATGGAATCCAAGCCAATGATATCCGGTAATTTCTTTTTCAACATAGACAACCATGTAATATGAAAATTAATATTAAAAATAGACTTTATTTTTGTGTTCATTTAACCATGATAGTTTATAGATCATGTAAATACCAATAAATTAATACTAGAAAATAAGAAAATTCAAGTTTCTTACCATGATTAAGATTTGGGAGGAAAAACTTAAAAAATGATTAAAATGTTTAATTGTGAACAAAAAAAGGAGCAAAATATGAAAAGTCAAAAAAAAACAAAAAAAAACAAAGAAATAATTATAATATAAAATTTTTATATTATATAATAAATAATATATATATATACACACACCTCTAGGCTAAATCGGGCTATAGTATGTAGACCGGGCCGGCGGTTCGGTTCGGTTAATTCCGGTTCGGTTCCGGTTCCACACTAAAATGGAACCGGAACCGGAACCGAACCGTTCGGTTCCGGTTCGGTTCCATTCGGTTTTTTTTTTTTTTTTTTTTTTTACTTTTTTGAAAATAAAAGTTAAATTACAAATAATTACTTTAAATTATTTTTTTGAAAATAATTACAAATAAAATTACATAATTACAAATAAAATTATGTAAATTACAAATTACGTTAAATTACATTACATAATTACACTAAATTATAAATAAAATTCTTATTTAAAAAATTAAAAAAAAATATTAATCCGGTTCCAACCGGAACCGTACGGTTCCGGTTGGAACCGTTGGAACCGAACGGTTCCAACGGTTCCAACCGGTTCGGCTAGGGGAGGAACCCTAACCGAACCGGTTAGGTTCCGGTTCGGTTCCGGAACCGGAACCGGTTGGAACCGGAACCGTCCGGTTCCAACCGGTTCGGTTCCGGTTCGGTTCCGGTTCCGAACCGGAACCTTGGCCGGGTCTAATAGTATGGTCTAGCTTAAGGCGGTCTCCAAACATAACGTGAGACATTAAGGATATTCAAGTAATTATAAGTTTACAATAACAAATGAGTACTAAGTTTTGAAAAAAAGCAAGCTATGCTCTTTTTTCGTGTAAATGGGAAAAAATTAAGACTCGGATGTTATTATCCCTTTTTTTTCTTAATGATGTTATTAATTTTATTTAATCATATATGGGTGTCATTGACTATATATTAAAACCAATATGATGACATCATGGAGTTTATTTGTATATGTGTTTTGCTTTTTGAATATATTTATATATGTTATATACCGTCTCGATAATACTAAATTTTCTAGGTCTCTTATGTCACTTGATGACACACGCATGTGTATATACAATGGTAACTTGTACCAATGGTTTAGATATTTCTTGCATGATTGAAAGAGTTATGTGATAATGATAGCACCCAAATTAGATTGAATTTGTTATCATCCGCTATTAATTTAAAAAAAAAAAATTAAGAAAATAATCAAATAAGAGACATACATTGTAAACTAGCTGTACAAAGAATTGCTTCGATCTCATAAATTGACTAATTCGTGGTAACTTTTTAACTGTCCAACGCTAGTCATTATTTCCACGGGATTGAGAAGTTTAAATAATAATATATTATTACAAATTTATCGAATAAACATACAATCTATTATATAAATTAAATTATGAAAATTCAAATAAATCTTGATTTTAATTTTTTTTTTAGCCCAAAAATTATAAGTCAAGTTTGGATGGCATAAGAAAGTTGACCTTTTTTGTATTTTGCTTTGATGATACCATGGTTAGGTTTCCATGGAAAGATTTTAGTTTGGAGAGTATGACTAGTCTTTTTCAAACCAAATGAGCAGAAGCAAAAGATATGAGACATTGTAAAGTGCTTTTGGTTTTTGCTTCTTGAGCCAATGCATGCATTTACCACCTAATCAATTAAGCTTACATCATCATCATCATCATATATACTTGCCATCTATAGTTTCTTTTAACTTCACCAAACGTAAGGATAAGTTCAAGAGAAAAAAATGTTGTGACTGATCACATCACACTATTTCGTAAGTCTTGGGTTAGGTAAGTTACCTTTCTTTTGGGGAAAAAAAATTGATCATTTTAATTTCTAAATGTTTTTCTTATGAGGGCTACTACTTAGACCCGGCCACGGTTCCGGTTCGGAACCGGAACCGAACCGGAACCGAACCGGTTGGAACCGGAAGGTTCCGGTTCCAACCGGTTCCGGTTCCGGTTCCGGAACCGAACCGGAACGGGACCGGTTCGGTTGGGGTTCCACCCCAACGCGAACCGGACCGAACCGGTGGAACCGGACGGTTCCACCGGTTCGTACGGTTCCAACCGGAACCGGACGGTTCCGGTTGGAACCGTCGGGTTCCTGTTGGAACCGTAGGGTTCCAACAGGAACCCTACGGTCCCCAACGGCTACTAGCCGTTGGGGACCAAGTTCCCCCAACGGCTAGTAGCCGTTGGGGGAACGCAGGGAGCCGTTTGGCTCTCTGCCAAACGGCTCCCTGCCGAATAAAAAAAAATTAATATAAATTAAAAAATAAGAATTACTAATGTACCCCTAATAACGGTAATAAAACGGTTATATTTAGGGGCATTTTTGGTATGAAAAAAATTCTAAAATTCTATAAATAGGATTCATTTTTCATAATTTCATCACACCAATTCTCAACTCTCTCATTTTCTATAATTCTCTTATTCTCAATCTTACTTCAATACAATTTTCTTATATTCTTATATTAGTATATTACTATTCGCAAATCTCAATCTCAATTTATTTAGTTGTTATTTCTTATTTTTCTTCCTAATTTCTAAAAAAATAAAATGGCAAGCTCCTCGGAGAACATAATGTCAAATATGCCAACCCAAGAGAGCGGCCCTAGTGTCAGTGCACAATCACGGAGAAGAGAAGTTAAGGCTCGGTCCTCCGATATTTTCAAAATTCATTTTACTTTGGAATATCTAGCAGATGATTCACAACGAGCAACTTGCAACTATTGTGGGGTTATCTACAAATTTTCTGGTGGATATGGCAATATGATCAAGCACATGGAAAAACATCATCCGGTTGAACTTGGCATTGATACGACGCAAACTCAAATGGGCAGGTACGCATCATCTAGTAGAGGTACGAGTAGTGTAGATTTATTTAAATATTCTGATGCAAAAAATAGAGAAGAATTTGCGAAATTAACTTGTATGGCACATCTTTCTTTAAGCTTTGGTGAAAAACTTCATTTTACTAATTACGTGCATAATGCTTTAAACCCTGCTGCATGTAGAATGACTCGAAACACAACAAAACGTCATATTTTCAAATTATATAAAGATGGTAAAATTATTTTAAATGAAATATTTAAAGAGATGAAAGGTCGTATTTCTATATGTTCTGATATATGGAGTGGCCATTGGCAAACACACTCATACATGGGTGTGACTTGTCATTGGATTGATGCATCATTTACCATGCAAAAAAGACTTATTGCATTTAGAGTTTTTGATGACCCACATACTGCACATAATATTTATAGAATGATGAAGGTAATTTTTGATGAATATGCTTTAGTAGAAAAAATTTTAACAATTGGATTTGATAATGCATCTGCAAATACTGCATCTATTAATGATTTAAAATCCTTATGTGAACCAAATTTAGGGGGTCGATTTTTTCATATTCGTTGTACATGTCATGTCCTAAATTTATGTGTGCAAGACGGTCTAAAATTATTATCTCCTTTCCTTGATCCAATTAAAACGGCACTTAACTGTATTTGGTCATATACTCAAGTTAGGAGAGAATGGACCAAGTTTTGTAAAATAAATGGTATTAAACCGATTAAATTTTCAAGAGATGTTCCGACACGTTGGAATTCTACTTATTTTCTTTTATGTCAAGCATTTCAATACAAAGATTCATTATGTAGTTTTTTTTCTCAACATGTTCAAAATATCACACTTTATCCTAGTCAATGGGATATTTGTGAAAAAATTTTAGATATTTTAAGAGTTTTTAATGATGCTACTTTAGTTTTTAGCGGTGTTTATTATCCAACAGCGCATTTATTTCTACTTGAGAGTTTGAATATTGTTGGCACTCTCGATGAGCATGTTGACAGTGGCGACCCTAATGATATTGTTTTGCTCGAAGCCATTACTGTTATGAAGGTAAAATGGTTGAATTATTTTAGAGAAATTCCTTTACTTTATCTTATTGCTGCTGTTTTTGATCCTAGATTTAAATTAGAAGGTTTGAATGGTGGTTTACAAGCTTACTATGGTTATTTAGGAATATTAGATGAAGTTGACATTACGAGCATAATGACGAAATTAAGAAGTGATTTAATTATTTTATTTAATGATTATATTGTAAGATATAACTTAGGAACATTAGGTCAATCTAGTAGTAGCGAACCGATAATTCAAACAAGACTTAGCGCAGGGGATCGTTGGTTATTGCAACGAAATAAAAAATCTAGGGATACGACAACTAATAACCCTGAATTAGATAATTATTTATCTACAAATTTTGAGTTTTCTAATGAAAGTTTATGTAGTAAAAATTTTAAAATCCTTGAATGGTGGAACCGGCATCAAAATATATATCCTGTTTTATCTATTATTGCTAAAGAGATCTTGGCAGCACCTATTTCCACTGTTGCGGTTGAGCAAGCCTTCAGCTTGGGAGGTAATATATTGGAAGCTAGGCGATCTTCATTACATCCAAGCACTCTAGAAGCAACAGCTTGTGTGGATGATTGGAACCGAGCTGATCTGAGACAACAAGAAGATGCCCCCGATGATTTTGAAGATTTGTTCGATAATGCTTCTGCAACAAGTGCAAGCGGAACCGGAGCCGAAGGATCAACTGATAATGAAGATTGATAATTGTAAAATTATGATTTACAAAGGGGATATGTCTTAAACTTGTAATGGAACTACGTGAGCTTTGATTCCTCTCACCCTTTGAGGATACGTAAGCAACTTAAATTTTTAAAAATTTAAGCTCAAGCTCTTCAATGTAATGAATTTTTTTTATTTATAAATTTAATCTCATATTTTTTTAATTAATAATTTTTTTTTATTTAAGTTTGATTCCTCTCATTTTTTTTTATTTTAATCAAAAAAAAAAAAAAAACAAATAGGAACCGAACCGAACCGGAACCGAACCGTTCGGTTCCGGTTCGGTTTTAGGTTCCGGTTCCACTTAAGTGTGGAACCGGAACCGAACGGATTTAACCGGTTCGGTTCCGGTTCCACACTTGTGGAACCGGAAACCGGCCGGTTCGGTTCGGTTCCGAACCGGAACCGAACCGCCGGCCGGGTCTACTACTACTCCCACCTCCCCAAAATTCCCATATTATCTCTCTCCTACTTAAAATGTCAAATTACCCATCTCTTTTATAAAATTCATTCTCCCAATATATATACACTTATTTAACACTATATATATATATATATATATATATATATTAATTTAACAGAACTTACATTTTTTTATTTATTAATTAATTTTTTAATTTTGTTTATTTTTAAAATTTATATTTTTTTGTTCTTTATATATCTAATCTTTTTTATTTATTTAATAAATATTACAAATTTCATATTTATTATTAATTATTTTGTGTTCATTTATTCATTTAATTTTTGTGATTTTTTTTAATTTATTCAACACTACTTATGTATTATAAAAATATTCTCATGTATATCAGAGAAATATATATTTAAAAAAGAGTACAAATAACAACATAAAAAAATACACTTAAAAATATAAAAACACAAATAATTTTTGATTCACGAAATTAAATAAGACAAATAATTTTTAATAAAGTAAAAATAAAATCAGAATCAGAATCAAATAGACTATGTCAAAATTTATAACATAGTTTTGCTAGGGCGCAATACAAATCCATCACAATTTGATTCGATTCATTTAGGATTCGATACGAATTCGATTCGTTGATTCGTTTTGACACCCCTACTTACTCATAAGACATGACAGAAATTAATTATTAAGAATAAAAACATGTACTTTGTATTACAACATTTAATAAACGGAAACATAATCCCCGAGAATTTTGATTATGTACAAAAATTATTTGTTTAATTATTGCAAGTTGATAGAGAGGCCGTACATAAGTACAACTGTATTAAGCTTATGAATTTAATTAGATTCATATTGAATTTTGTTCCTGTTGGAGCAGAAGCTTCTGATTCTCAAAACAAGATCCTACTTCTTGATCAGACAACTATGTTTGGTTCACAATGAGCACATTCAACAAAGATCCAAGAATCAATCAAAGCCAGACACCAAGAACGAATGCATGAAATTAGATATGCACATGGTTGTAGTTCAGAATCGCAACCTAACCATCGACCAATCGTAAACCGAATTATTGACTATACAACCGAACCGTAAACCGAATCATTGACTATACAACCGAACCGTAAACCGTAATCGAATCGGTCAAGTCCGGTTCGGTTAAGGTTGAGGCAATTTCCAACCGCCGGTTTGGGCAGTTGGACTGGTTCAAACCATAACAATTACGGTTAGAAGTGTTCAAATTTTCGAGTCAACCCGTTACCCGATTCGACCCGCGCGAGTTTCAAAAGAAATTAATGATTTTTCGAGTGAACCCGACCCGAAATTTACAAGTTGGGTCATGATTTTGGCCTTAAACCCGACCCAACCCCATAATTTTTTTATTTTGTTAAATTCTTTACTATTATTTCATTTATTTATTATTTTTAATCTTGAAAATTTATATATATGATAAATTCCGGGACATAAAATAACTAATATTTATATTTTAAAATAATTAATTCATTTTAAAAAAAAAGTTGGTCGACCCGACCAGACCGATCTGGTTTCACATCCGCGTGACCCGATCCGAGTTTCCCGACCCGCGTGACCCGACCCGATCGGGTCTCCCGCCCCTACCCGTGAACATACCTAGTTACGATTCTGGTTCAAGCCGTAACCGTTACGAATTGAACCATAACGGTTCGAAACTATTAGCCATTACGGTAATAAATTTTTTTTATAATGATAAAAATTTCTGATTTCTAATAATCAATCCCAACAACTATATTTTGGAGACATTTTATGTATCATAAAAAAAAAATCAAAAAACACTATAAATAACCATTTAACTCATTTTCCAAAACCACAAAATCATTTATTCTCTTCTCACTCTCTCATTTTCTCAAATCTTATATATTTAATCAATTTATTATCTTATTATCTCAATCTCTTTATTATAATGGAAATCTCATTACACAACACTAACATTCCTAAGACTGAGGATACCACTCAACATATCACCGACGAAACGACTTCACGTATTCAAGTCAGAAATTGAGGTTATGAAATGTTGATAAAATATTTCACTCAGGTTGTAAATGATGTCACCGGTGAGAAGAATGATGTCTTCAATTATTGTGGGAAAGTTTACATTCACATCGGTGAGTATGGAACTATGATGGGTCATATGCCTCCTTGCTGTGTAAATCCCTTTACAATATTGCTTTGAATTTCCAAAATTTTATACCAACACCCTCTTTTATCTTGTAAACCCATTTATAGCCAATAACTCTTATGTTCTTTGGTTTTTCAACAGGTTACCAAGTATTGTTCTTTGAGAGAGACTCAAATTCATCTCTCAGTGCTTCAATCCATTATTGCTTGTTCTGATTTGTAACAACTTATTTGTAACTCTTTGAATCATCTAATAGATTCTCAGTAACAGATCATGCATATACTATCAAGTCTGCATATCCATACCTTGCTAATGGCCTTACTACCCTCATTTTTCTGTCTCTGACTACCCGATAATCTTCCTCATCTGTTTATTCTTCTTCTTCTGTTTGTCTTTCAGACTCTACTTCTGATGTGTCAACTCGGTCTTCAATTTCTCCATATGCATTTCCAAGCTCCACCTCAAACTTTGTACAGTCTGATTCTGAACCATCTTCATCCGACTTAACATCAGAATCCTTAATCCTTTTCAGCAATACATCATCATTAAATATTACATTCTTACTGACTATGCATTTTAGTGGTTTAAGATTTGCTATGCAGACCCTATAACCTTTCACTTTATTAGGCTATCCTAAGAATACTCATTTTAGGGCTCTAGGTTCCAATTTACGTTGCTTAACATGAACATAAGTAGGGCATCCAAAGATCCTCAATCCTATATAGTCAGGAGCTTTACCTGACCACATCTCCTTAGGTGTTTTCCCTTCAATGGCTGCATATGGGCTTCTATTGATTATGTAACAAGCTTTGGATAAAGCCTCTGCCCAAAACTTATTTGGAAGCTTTTATTGAGTCAGATACACCTTGCATTCTCCAGTAAAGTCCTATTCATTCTTTCAGCAAGGCCATTTTGTTGAAGTGTGTATCTAACAGTTTTTTACCCAGCTATCCCACAGTTTTACATAGGTCATCAAATTCCTTATTACAATATTCCAACCTATTATCAGTTCTCATTCTTTTGATCTTCTTTTCAGTCTAGTTTTCAATCAAGATGTTCCAGGTTTTTAAGGCTCCATAAGCATACTCCTTGTTTTTCAGCACTGGAACCAAAAGCTTTCTTGAGTAGTCATCAATTATGGACATAAAGTACATTTGCCTCACTCAGAGATGAAGTTTGTGCCGGACCCCATAGATCTAAGTGTATATAATCCAATGTGCTTTTAGTCCTATACTGAGCATGTCTTAATTTTACTCTATGAGATTTCTCAAACACACAATTTTCACAAAACTCAAGTGATTCCAGCTTGCTCTTCTTAATTAATCATTACTTACAAAGCTCATTCGGACTCATTTCACTCATATGGGCTAGTCTAAGATGACAAAGCTTATCATTTCTTAAGTTTGAATCAATTGACACACTCACATTCCCATCGACAGTATCTCCTTGTAAGATATATAAACCATTCTATTTCTACCATTTCATAGTTATTAATGAGCCCTTAGTTATCTTCATAACACCAGATTCTATCTTAATTATATAACCATCCTCATCTAGCATCCCCAAATAGATTAGGTTTCTTTTCAATGCAAGAACATATCTCACTTGTTTCAACACTTTTATCATTTCATCATGCATTTTAATAATGATAGAACCAATGTCTAACACTTTACATGCATGATATTTCTCATTAACACTTTACCACCATCATTGTCTTTGTAAGAGCTAAACATGTTTTTTATTTGGGCACATATGAAATGAACAACAATAATCTATTTGTCAAATTTCTCATGACATTATTTAGTTACTTGTTTTAATCTGTACAATGATTTTACAAGTTTACACATCTTATGTTTTTGTCTAGGAATATTAAAACCTTCTGGTTATTCCATGCAAATCTCTTCATCTAATTCACCATTTAAGAATGTCGCCTTTACATCCATTTGATGTATTTCAAGACAAAAAATAGATGTTATGGACATAAGCATTCTTATTTAAGTGATACGAGCCACTGGTGAATAGGTATTAAAGTAATCAAAGCCTTGTTTTTGTCTATAATCTTTTTTTGACAATTCATGTCTTGTACTTATCTATTGATCCATTTGGCTTCATCTTCCTTTTGAAAATAAATTTCTAGCCCAACGGCTTACAACCTGAAGTAAGGTCAACCAACATCTAAGTATGATTTTGTAAGATTGAGTCAATCTCACTATTGATAGTCTCTTTCCACAAATGAGTGTTTGAAGAAGACATCAATTCATTAAAACGTTGAGGCTCATTGTCTTAAAGGTATGTTAGAAAATCATATCCAAATGACTTAGCCATTCTTGTTCTCTTGCTACGTCTAGGTTCATTTTCCTCAATATTTTCATGTTTATCCGATTTTTGGTTAGCATGATCATAACTAGTACAGTGTCAATAATTCTTTTGAGAGATTTCGTTCTTTATTTTTCTTACAATGATCTTTTCAAAAAAATATTGTATTCCTTAACTCAATTATCATGTTTGGATTGATGTTATGAATCTCATATTTATGAATCAAGAATCGATATGTGCTACTATTGTGAGCATATCCAATAAATATATAGTCAATAATTTTTAGTCATATTCTAACCTTCTTAGGTTTAGGAACCATCACTTTGGCGAGACACTCCTACACTTTCAAGTATTTATAGGAAGGTGCATGACCTTTTTATAATTCATATGATGTTTTATCCAATCTTTTGTGATGTAACTTGTTCAGAGCATAGTTGCCGGAAAGTAAGGTTTTCTCTCATAAGTTCCAGGGTACACCAGAGCTTGCCAACATGGCATTCTTCATTTTCTTCTATGTTCGGCTCTTACATTCTACAATCCTGTTTTATTGAAGTGAATAAGGAACAATAGTTTCGTGAATAATTCCATGATTAGAACAATATTCACTGAATGGTGACACATATTCACATCCCTTATCACTTCTGATATTTTTTAATTTTTTTACCAAGTTGATTTTCAACTTCGTTTTTATAATGTACAAATTTTTCAATAGTTTCATCTTTTCTCCTCAGCAATTATACATTATAGAATCTTATGCTATCATCGATAAAAGTGAAAAAGTACTTTTTATCGCCTCTAGATTACACAACATTCATATCACACATATCGATGTAAATAAGGTCTAAGGGTTCAGAACTTCATTCTATGGAATGAAATGATGTTCTATTCATTTTCGCTTCAACACATGCTTCTCATTTATGTTGGTTATATCAATTGTAAATCTAAGTATAAGGTTCATGTTAATTAATTTACGCATTGTATCATAATTAACATGCCCCAACCTACCATGCCATATATTTTGTGACTCAATAATATAAGTAGAAAATATGGATTTATTATTATTAGCATTGTTTCGATTGAGAGTCATTATATTGAATTTGAAAAGGCCCTCAGTGAGGTATTCTTTTTCCTATATAAACATCATTCTTGGTAAAAATATGTTTTTCAGATACAAAACTAACTTAAAGTCATTATTAAAATATGTTTTTCAGATACAAAACTAAGTTAAAGTCATTATTACTGAGGAGAGATCCTGAAACTAGATTCTTCTTGATGTCCGAAACGCGCAGCATATTTTTCAATGTCAATTCTCTCATGCAACTCGTTTTCAGAATCACTGTGCCTTGTCCTACCACTTTGGAGGTGGAAGAATTTCACATGGTCAATTGATCTCAATTGTCGACCTTTTGATATGTAGAAAACATCCTATTATCAGCACATATGTGGCGACTAGCTCCAGTGTCTATCCTGTTGGACAATTATGACCTATAGCATCATTATTTATAAAAGATATGATGTTTTTGTATAAATTAATTATGTGACAATGGAAATTGCTCTTTTATCATTTTGCAATTGGATTACTTGGATATATAAATGATAAAAGTACATATGATTAGTACCGGATTAATAAGATATGAGACAATATTAATCCATGAAAGGTTTAATCATTAAATATCTATAGTCGTAATATTATCGAGACTGGACATCGATAATACATAATAGACTAGTATTGCACTTGTGCGCGTTATGGAAGCTTAACGACATAGTTCTCATATATTTAAGTATTAGATACTTATGCAAGTGTGATATGAGGTTATGTTAGCCGTTGGATCAGGAATAGCTTCACTCTGAATAGACCCCTCAGAATCACATTAGTAGTATGACTATGTGTCTATGGGAATCGAATCAGGGTAGGTGTATGTGGTCTTAACCTGAGACTTGTATCTCTAATACTTACGACAATCAACAATCAGTACGTTTTGGTTTTAGTCGTTTGGAGCTTTAACAGGTTCTGTGTACACCTTTTCTGGATTTATTGAGAATCGTAGTGTATTGGATATGATGTCAAGATAGAAGTATCATTTCAGTCATATGGAGATGATGATAACGTAAAGATACAAAACTAGTACTCTTAAATGCTACAGCTATCGAGATAGTTGACTAGGTCATGATTATCCAATTATAGAGACTAGTTGTTAGTGATCCGATATATGCTTCATACGAGGCAGACACATTTCCAGCCATAGGCCTAGCATGTGACATCCGATACTGGATAATATTACGCAATACATAGTATATTATGTCTGATACAGATTATATATTCCTCGTTGAATATTTTTGGAGAATTGGGTAAGCACGGTGCTTTGCTAGAAGCTAATCATGTCTTATAAATCGGTGAGAATGTGGTACGTGGTACACACGTGTTCAGATAGTTCGATGATCGTATTTACTGCCACCATATCCAGGGATCTCTTGGGTCATTTCCCAAAGATTCACCGATGACATTTGACTCGAACAGAATTAATCTGTGATTAGTTATGAGAGATAAAATTAATCTGTGATTAATTATGGCAAGAATTAATCTAGGATTAATTATGAGAGAAAGAATTAATCTGGGATTAATTGCGATAAGAATTTATCTGGGATTAAATTCATCTAGAATAGAGAACGCTATTAATTTAGAATTAATCGGTAAAATAAATTTAATAGTTAAATTGGATTTTTCTATTTTATTTATTTATTTGGGCTAAAATAATATATCAGATATATTAATTGAAATTGGATTTAAATACGGAATTAAAATTTTATTTTAATTCAAGCGAACGAATTAATTTGAAATTAATTCGTAAGCGTCTTTCGTAATAATTTTACGAGGCATTATTATTTAATTAAATTGGATTTAATTACGTCGCGACGGAAAATTCGTTTAATCGGATTAAACAAACCCAAGCCCAAAGTGTGTTGTGTAAGCTAACTTAAATTTTGAATTCAAAAAGGTGGGACCCACTCACTTACATCAACTAGTCACTATTTGATGGAAGTGGTTGGCATAATAAATTGGATTTATTAACTCAACACAACTACACACTTAAGTTAACTTTTGAAGTCAACTTTATTATTATGTTTTTGGAAAACACAAAGCACTATTCATCTTCTCTCTTCCTCTCCATTGGACGAACCTACTCCCTCTTGTTCTTAAATTTTAGTTGCAAAAATTCATTCAGGCTAGCA
>SKCR01040972.1:0-74690 GCA_019454045.1 Zanthoxylum bungeanum | reverse complement strand
GGAGCATTATGACATGGCAGGATATGGCCATAGGATTTCTTGGAAGGTGATTTCCACCAGCTAAATCAGTCCAACTGAGAACATAAATTAGCATATTGAGGCAGTTTGAGACTGAGAATCTGTATGAGGCCTGTGAGCGCTTTAAATATCTACTTAGGAGGTGCCCACAACATAATTTTGAAGACTGGGTTCAGATTCAGTTATTCTACTATAGGTTGAATGGTCCTAATAGAACCATGGTTGGTGCAGCTGCTGGAGGAACACTGTTAAAGAAATCTGCTGAAGATGCCTATGCTCTGCTGGAGGAGATGGCCACTAACAATTTCCAATGGCCAAGTGAATGCACTAGTCTGCCGAATGTGGCGAGTATATATGAGGTAGATCTTATTGTTGCACTTACAGCTTAAGTCTCATCCCTCACAACTCATTTAGCAGCATTGACCAATCAACAAGGCCAACCATCTATTGGAGCTACTGCTGCAAATAAAATTATTTTACTTGAGGGAGGATATGAGCAAGTCCAGTATGTGAACAATCGGAACTTCAACAGCTATAAAGGCAATCATATGCCTAACTATTATCATCCGAACTTATCATATGCTAATACAGAGAATGTCATGCAACCTCAATCTGGCTTCAACTATCCAAGAGCTGAGCAAAAACCTTCCTTAGAAGACCTCATGAGCACGTTTGTTGCTAAAACTTCAGATAAGTTTGAGAAGAATGAGTCAAGGCTGAACAATATTGAAACGCACATGGGCAATATAGGGGCAACAATGAAGTCTTTAGAAGTGTAGATTGGACATATTGCTTCCTCCATGACTAATCAACAGAAATGGGGCATTTCCGAGCAATACTGAAGTCAACCTTAAAGAGCAGTGTCAGGTCATGACTCTCAGTAATGGGAAAGACATTAGAGATGCTCCAAAAGACCAATACAGTCAAGATAAAAAGGTGACAATTCAAGAGGAAACAGTAATAGAATAATAGAATAGTACACTAGCTCCTCCTTATAAACCACCTCATATCCCGAAGACTCATTTGCCATACCCTCAGCTCTTTCAAAGAAAGAAATTGGATGCTCAGTTTGCCAAGTTTCTAGATATCTTAAGAAGATCCATATAAACATCCCATTCGCAGATGCTTTGGAACAAATACCAAACTATGTGAAGTTTATGAAGGAGATGATGTCCAATAAGAGGAAGCTGGCTAATTTTGAAACAGTAGCACTCATAGAAGAGTGTAGTGCCATTATACAGAAGAAGCTCTCTCCAAAACTGAAGGATCCTGGCAGCTTCACCATATCGACCACTATTGGGAATTGATATTTTGGTAAGGCGCTATGCGATTTAGGGGAAAATATAAATCTCATGCCCTTATCCATCTACAAACAGTTAGGCATAGGTGAGGTAAAGCCAACCACAGTCACATAGCATCTAACTGATAGATCCCTCACCTACCCACGAGGAATATTAGAGGATGTATTGGTTAAGGTGGATAAGTTCTATTTTCATGCTGACTTTCTTGTCCTTGATATGGAGGAGGACCATGAATTCCCAATTATCCTTGGGAGACCTTTCTTGGAAACCGGCAGAGCGGTCATTGATGTGTAAAAAGGTGAACTGAAAATGATAGTTCAAGATGAAGAAGTCACCTTCAGTGTTTTCAAATCCATGCCGAGTCATCAAGGTGATGAAGAATGTCACAGGGTAGATATTGTAGAGAAGGGAGTTGCAAACACGTAGGGTGAACCGGTATTTCAGCACCCTACGAGCATAGTAGAGCCGTGCATAAAAGAAGATCCTCCACAACCAAAACTGAAACCGATCCTAAAACGCCGCAAAAAAGAGGAAATTCAGAATCAGTGCTCACTTAAAGATGATCTCTAAGAAGCTTAAAAAGTGGTCGAGCCAATTTTATCGAATGTGCAGTCCAAAATTTCAAACTGGGGGGAAATATACAGATCTTGGAGGACCTTTTATAGTTACATTGCCAAAGTCTGCCAAACTGTCTTTTTCATCTCACAACATCGGTGGATACCAAAGAATAAATCATAAGAGTGTTAGTGTCCTAGACATGCCACAAGATCTCTAAGATGATTTGTGTGTGAATAATAAAGAAGTTTGCGGAAAAAACTTACAATGAACGGATTTGAGATTTCAAAAATTTCTTTATATTTGTTGAAGCTCCAAGCTTTGTTGAATCTTTTCAACCCAATGGTGAGTTTCACTATCACATTGATTTACTCTTTAAGTGCTAGCTCAAGAAAAATTTTGCAGCAAAATCTTTCTTTGGAGAAGAAGAAGTCACGGCCAAGAGAAGGGAAAAAGAGATAGTTTTGTGTTTTTGATAATTTTGTTTCTAAAACAATTACCAAAAGTCAACTACCAAAACGTTATGTATATCTTTTCAAAAAGAAAAAGCAAAGTGTGTTGTGTAAGATTCATTAAAGGCTCTCAACAACTTCCATCACCAAAAAGTGACTAGTGATGAAAGTTGGTGGGCCCCACCACTTAAATTCAAAATTCAAGTGGCTTGCTCAACACACTTCGAGCTCGGGTTCATTTAATCCGATTAAATGAATTTTCCGTCGTAACGTAATTAAATCTAATTTAATTAAATAATAATGCCTAGCAAAATTATTACGAAAGTCGCTTGCAAATTAATTCCAAATTAATTCGTTCGCCCAAATTAAAATCCAATTTTAATTCCGCTTTGAAATCTGATTTTAATTAATATATCATATATATTGTTTAATCGATTAATTCCAAATTAATCGCGTTCTCTCTTCTTTTAGAATTTTATCCCAGATAAATTTTTGCCACAATTAATCCCATATTAATTTTCTCTCTCTCATAATTAATCCCAGATTAATTATGTTCGAGTCAAATGTCATCGGTGAATCTTTCGGAAGCGACCCAAGAGATCCCTGGATATGTTGGCAGTAAATCCGGTTGTCGGACTATCCGAACACGTGCGTACCCCGTACCACGTTCTTACCGATTTACAAGACATGGTTGGCTTCTAGCAAAGCACCGTGCCTACCCAATTCTCCAAAATATTCAACGAAGAATATATAATCTATATCAAGCATAGTATACTATGTATTACGTATTATGATCCAGTAACGGATGTCACATGCTAGGTCTGGGGCTGAAATTGTGTCTGTCCCGTACGAAGCATATATCAGATCACTAGCAACTAGTCTCTGTAATCGGATAATCATGACCTAGTCATACTATCCCGATAACTGCAGCATTTGAGAGTACTAGTTTTGTATCCATGCGTGATCATCATCTCCATTTGACTGAAATGATACTTCCATCTTGACATCACACCCAATACACTACGATTCTCAGTAAACCCAGAAGAGGCATACATATAACCTGTTAAAGCTCCGGAAAACCAAAACCAAAGTACACTGATTGTCGTAAGTATTAGCGATGCAAGTCTCAGGGTAAGACCGCATACACCCACTCTGATGCGGATTCCCATAGACACATAGTCATACTACCAATGGGATTCTGAGGGGTCTGTCCAGAGTGAAGCTGTTCCCGATCCAACGGCTAACAGAAGCTCCTATCACACTTGTATAAGTATCCTATACTTAAATATATGAGGACTATACCGTTAAGCTTCAATAACGCGCACAAGTGCAATACTAGCCTATTTCGCATTATCGATGTCCAGTCTCGATAATACTACGACTAGGGATATTTAATGATTAAACCTTTCATGGATTAATATTGTCTCATATCTTATTAATCTGGTATTAATCATATGGAATTTTATCATTTATATATCTAAGTAATCCAATTACAAATGATAAAAGAGCAATTTCATTTTTCACATAGTTAATTTGTACAAAGAACACCAATCTTTTACAAATATTGATGCTATGAGTCATAATTTTCCAACAATCTCCCACTTGACCTATTGCCAATTACTCAAGTGTCTAACACTTGAACTATGTACGGGTCGCTCATGCTTTTGCTGAGATATCGCTTTCATCAGCGGATCTGCAAGGTTGTCATCTGAAACGATCTTTTCGATCTTGACATCGCCATGATGTATGATCTGACGAATCAGATGAAACCATCGAAGTACATACTTGGATCATTGATAAGATCGTAATTCTTTAGCTTGTGTTGTAGCCCAGCTCAGCTGCTAAAAAGAACTACTTCTAATCTAATTAGGAATTTTATAGATCGAAAATGCTTCATTTACTGCCTCAGCTGCAGCAATGTATTCCGCTTTTATTGTTAAATCGGCAACAATATCATGCTTGGAAGATTTCCAACTCACTGTTCTGTTTTTCAAATAAAATATGTACCCTTATTGTGACTTATAGTCGTCTTTATCGGTTTGGAAACTTGCATCGGTGATCCCAGTCACCTCAAGTTCTCCATCTCCATAAATTAAGAAAGCATCCTTAGTTCGTCTAAGATACCCAAGGATGTTCTCAACACCAATCAAGTGACTATTTTTGGGTTTTCTAGGTCAAACCAAGATCATATTAAGCATAAAATTGTGTGAATAAACAAAGTAAAGTAGCGGAAAGTACTCACTTTGATCGGCTAAGGATGTGTAGAGTTCAAAACTTTAGCCTTTGAGAAGTTGCTCCAAGCTTCTCCTTTGTTGTATGTTGAGCTTCCAAGCATGTCCTTGAATTCCAAACTCATGGATTAGTGTCCCTAACACCTTTGTATGACTCATTTGTGTGCTAACAATGGAGAAAATTGCAACAAAATTCACCTTGTTCCTCCTTGTAACTCTCGGTAATTGAGAGAATAAAGAGAAATAGAGGGTTTTCGGTTTTGGAGAGAGAGGAAGAGAATGAGTGAGTGAATTTTAATTTTCCAAAATTAAAATGTCATATACCAAAATCCATATTTGGTATAATGTCACTCAAGTCAATCAAGTTGGAGTGTTTAGTAAGCCACCACCAACTCACCAAATCCCATCACCAAAAAGGTAAGTTAAATGACAAGTGATGTGACTTGTGGGCCCCACTTAAATTCAAAATCCGAGTGGGCCCGCAAACACGTTCCGGGCTCGGGTTCGTTAATTCCGAATTAACGAATTTTCCATTGCGACTTAATTAAATCAAATAATTATGCCTAACAAAATTACTATTCACGTCGCTCGCGAATTAATTCTAAATTAATTCGTTCTCCCGAATTAAAATCTAATTTTAATTCCGTTATGAAATCTATTTTCATTTAATATATCGAATATATTATTTTATCGATTAATTCCGAATTAATCGTTCTCTTTCTATAAAATTGAATTTTATATCAAATAAAATTCTCCGTAATTAATCCTAGATTAATTTTCTTTCTCTTCCAATTAATCCAGATTAATTATGTTCGAGTCATACGTCATCGGTGAATCTTCGGGAAGCAACCCATGAGATCCATGGATACGTTGGCAGTAAATCCGGTCATCGGAGTATCTGAATATGTGCATACCTAGTACCACGTTCTTACCGATTTACAAGACATGGTTGGCTTCTAGCAAAGCACCGTGCGTACCCAATTATCCATAAATATTCTTTTAAGGAATATGTAATCTGTGTCGGGCGTAATATACGTAGTATTGCGTATAGTGATCCAGTATCTAATGTCACATGCTAGGCCTGAGGCTGAAATTGTATCTGCCACATACGAAGCATATATTGGATCTTTGGTAACTAGTCTCTATAATCGGATAAACATGACCTAGTCATATTATCTCGATGACTGCAGTACTTAAGAGTACTAGTTTCGTATCCTGCGTGATCATCATCTCCATATGACTGGAGTGATACTTCAATCTTGACATCACACCCAATACACTACGATTCTCAGTATACCCAGAAGAGGCGTACACAGAACCTGTTAAACCCCCGGACGACCAAAACCAAAGTATACTGATTGTCACAAGTATTAGCGATGCAAGTCTCAGGTTAAGACCAAGTACACCTACCCTGATTTGGATTCCCATAGACACATAGTCATACTACCAATGGGATTCCGAGGGGTTATCCAGAGCGAAGCTGTTCCCGTACCATCGGTAAACACAACCTCCTATCACACTTGCATAAGTATCCAATACTTAAATATATGAGAACTATGTCGTTATGCTCCCGCAACGTGCACAAGTACAATACTAGTCTATTCTGTATTATCAATGTCCAGTCTCGATAATACTACGACTATGGATATTTAATGATTAAACCTTAGTGGATTAATACTGTCTCATATCTTATTAATCCAGAACTAATCATATGGACTTTTATCATTTATATATCTTGGTAATTTAATTACAAATGATAAAAGGGAAATTTCCTTTGTCACATAGTTAATTTGTACAACAACACCATGTTCTGTACAAATAGTGATGTTATGAGTCATAATTGTCCAACAATCTCCCACTTGGCCTATAGCCAATCACTCAAGTGTCCTACACCTGAACTATGTACGAGTCGCTCAAACTTCTGCTGAGAAACAGCTTTCGTCAGTGGATTTCCAATGTTATCATCTGATGCGATTTATTCGATCATCACATCGCCACGATGTATGATCCGACGAATTAGATGAAATAGTTGAAGTATATACTTGGATCGTTGATGAGACCATTAATTCTTTAGCCTGTGCTGTAGCCTAGCTCAGCTGCTAACAGAACTACTCCTAATCTAATTAGGAATTTTACAGATCCAAAATTGCTTCTTTTGCTGCCTCAACTACAGCAATATTCTGATTTTGTTGTTTATTCGGTAACAATATCTTGCTAGGAAGATTTCCAGCTCACTGTTTCGTTATTCAAACTATATAGTACCCTTATTACAACTTATAGTCGTTTTTATCGGTTAGGAAACTTACAACGGTGAACCTAGTCACTTCAAGTTCTCTTTCTCCATATCTTAAGAAATCATCCTTAGTTCATCTAAGATACTTAAGGATGTTCTTAACATCAATCCAGTGACCATCACTTGGATTGGCCTGATTGTGACTCCATATGCTCAAAGCATATGAGACACCAGGTCGCGTACATATTTTCAATGTATGAGTTCTCAGAGAGTGCTAACAACATTTAGATCTATCCTAGTAGATCCTTATTCCTAGAATAAAGGTTGTCTCTCCCAAGTATTCTATGGAGAATTTTCATGAAAGCCAAGCTTTCACCGATTGTATTATGGGAATGTCATTTCCAAGAAATGATATATCATCATTATATATAGGACAATCATTGTCAGTGCGCTCCCACTAACCTTCTTATATACACAAGAATCATATTCGTTTTGAATTGAATCATATACCATTATGATCTTATCAAAACGTTAGTTCCAAGAATGCAATGCTTGCTTCAATCCATAAATGGATTGAATTAACTTGCAAACCTTGTTTGCTTGTCTTGGTATGATAAAACCATTAGGATGTTTATAAACATCCTCTAAAAGATTTCCGTTTAAGGAAAGTGATTTTGACGTCCCTATGCCATATTTCATAAATGAAATATGTAGTATTAGCAAACATTATCCAAATGGATTTAATCATGGCAACGGATAAAGGTTTCGTCGTAATCGATACAATGTTGATAATGATACCTTTTCGCCACAAGTCTGGCTTTGTACGTTTGTATGTTTCCATTCATGTTTGTATTCCTTGAAGACTCATATAGTACCAATAGGCATAATGCCTTCCGGTACATCAACCAGTATCCAAACTTGGTTGGTATACATGGAATCCATTTCAGACATCATGGCACTTTGCCATAATAGGGAGTCGATACCTTGTATCACTTCCTCATACGTAGCCGGTTCGTGTTCCTCAATAAGATTGACATCTTCATGAGGTGAGATCAGAAACTCATACCTCCCAAGTTTTTTTCTGACTCTCTCCGACTTACGTGGTTCTTGTGTATTCGAAGATTGTGGTAAAATTTCATCCCTGATGAACTGTTTGTGTTCCGTGAGGACTCGGTGCCTGGAACAGTATTACTCCGATTATCATCGAGTTTTACTTTCCTCCCATTTACCAATGCATATAGGTATTCCTCTTAGGAAAACCGCATGAAGAACAACAATTACTTTGTTCTCTTGTGAGTTGTATAAGTACTATACTTTGGTTTCCCTAGGATAACCTACAAATATGCACTTATCCAATTTGGGTTCTAGTTTGGTATTATCCAAACATATGCCCAGCATTCCCAAATCTTCAGGAATGAGAAAACCCGGTTTCTTTCCTGATCATATCTAATATGAAGTCTGTCTAACAGATTATCATGGAACCTTATTCAAAATAAGTATTACACTGTTTAATGTGTATCCTGTGAAGGAAATTGGTAGCTCAGAGCGACTCATCATTAACCTTATTATGTCCAACAAAATTCGGTTTCTCCGTTTGGACACACCGCTCAATTGAGGTGTTCCGGGAGGAGTCCACTGTGAAAGAATACTATATTTTTTTAGGTAATCGAGAAACTTATTGCTTAAGTATTTTCCACCATAGTCTAACCGTGACGGTTTAATATTTTAGCCGGTCTGTCTGTCTACTTCGTGTCGAAACTCTTTGAATTTATCAAAAGTTTCTGATTCGTGTTTCAAAAGAAACACATAACCATAACGCGATGCCACATCCGTAAAGGTTACGAAGTGTTCATATCCACCTCTAGCCTAGCTAGATATGGGCCCACTTACGTCACTATGAACAAGGGCTAACAGATCGGTGGCACTTACACTTTTTTCCAAGTAAAAGGTATTTTAGGCACATTGCCTAATAAACTAGATTCGTAAACATCATTTGAATTAGAATTAAATCCGTCCTAGTACCCACTCTTCGAAAGTGTGGATATACGAGTCTTGTTTAATGTGTCCCAGACAACAATGCCACTTATAAGTCTCATCTGAATTATTCAGTTTGAGCTATTTGTTTGTCATGCTATATGTATGAGATTAATTTATATTCTAAATATAAATATTGTTATTCATATCTAATGTGTTTATCTCGATATCATCTTTATAAACAAAACACTTTGTGTTTTAGAATATAAAGGTATACCCACAACGAGTTATACTAGATATAGAGATAATGTTTCTAGTCAAACTAAGTACATTATAACAGTTTCCTAATTTAAGTACATTCCCCCAAGGGCAGTTCCAAAACTTTGGTTTCCACGGTTAAAACAGCGACTCACGTCCCATTTTCGACTCGCAGGTTGATCTCAACTGAAGTCAGTCTCCTGTTAATCAGCAGATTTTGCACATCAATACATATTTATGTACCACATCTAGTATCAAAAATCCAATTTTGAAACTAATAGTGAACATGTTTATGACAAACATACTTGAAGTCGGAGCCTTGCCCCGCCTTCACTTCCTTCATGTCTACCTTGTCCATTCGGCAGTCACGCTTCCAGTGACTCCATTTGCCACAGTTTAGGTAGACATCTTGGGATATGTTATTTGTCTTCCCAGAAGACTGTGATGATTTTGCATTTGCCTCTTTTAGAAGCTCTAGCTCTGCCTCCTTGAGCATAGCCATCAATTCTCCAAGAGTTTACTCTTGGTTCATAATGAACCTACCCCAGCTTTCGGGTAGAGACTATAAGATCAAATCTTTGGTAGTCTCGACCACCTAGGTAATGCCCAGCTAACCTAGCTGATCGATGTCAGCAATCATCTGCAACACCTAGTGTTCGTCAAATATACCCTCTGACATACGCGAGCGAAAGAGCTTCTTTTACAATTTGTACTTCTAAGATCTAAGGATAGATCTATGAAGATCTTTAATTTCATCATCATAGTATAAGGATCTAATCCTTGGTTTTGACGATAAAATTAAAGTGTCATTGCATCAAGCATAAAGGATTGAGCACTAAAGTTATCATCGCCATGAGTCTTCCAAAACTCATGCTCCACTATTTGTTCAACTCCGGGCTCAGGCCCGAGATGTCACTCTATCAAATAAAATAACTTCTTAGTTCCTAGGACTATCCTGAGGTTCTATTCCCAATCTGAAAATTAAAGCCATTTAAAGAAATTTTCACTCAGGATTATGTTCTAAACGCTAATCTTTCAGTTATCTTGATTCCAATAGTCCAACTATCCAATCAACGATTTCGGGTACAATTGATTATAATGATTACTATAGTCTAACTATATAATCAACTATAATTTGATTGGTTAAAATTCAAATATATTGATTACTATAATCCAATTATATAATCAACTATAAATGAAGTAGTTTGAATACAGTCCAACTGTTTAATTTAAAACAACAATAAAATATTAGTCCAACTAATATATTTATATAATGACGAAAAAATGAAATGAGCGCGTATTGGCAAGTATCTAAACGAAATTACAAATTTAATACTTGTCTCCCACTATTTTTCGGCGAGCCTCTAACCCTCTGTTGAGTATTCGGGAAACCTAGTTTCCTAGTGGGCTAGGATCCCGTTAAATAACACACAATCTTGACTTTGGCCAACAAATTGTATGAAACTTAACTAGGTAGATCTCTAAGATCAATTGGATCTCATCCAATTCCTAGATCCAGTAGGTGGACATCCAAGTCCGAAATATATATCTAATATATGCCAATATATATGATATATTCCCTAACATTTTTTCCTCTGAATCAACTAAGCCTTGGCTTTGGCACAACAAACTTAATGATTCCAGTTAAGCAGAACCCATTAACTTTGGAAAGCTTCGTAATCGATGTCGATGGATAAGAAGTGATCTTGACTTTAGCCAACAAATCACAACTTGGACAAGACATGCGATATAGAACAAAGCCTTCATGATTCAAACACATCCGCGATGGACAAAGGTCTTGACTTTGGCCAACAAACCAGTGCCAATCTTAGATCTTGAGAGAGAATCACTCAATGGAAGAAAAACACTTAATATTTGTTGAGGGTTTTTCGCGTAATTGGCAACCAATTAATTATCTTTGATTAGGTCTTATCATACACCCTTAAGCATGCATTCTAAAAGCATAATAAGGCGCGATAAATAAATTAATAATGATATGCGGATGGATATTTAAAAAATTTTGTTCCTATAACAAATCACTCCATTTCCTCTCCCATGCTAGCATTATTTTTACTTCTACCCAATTACATAACACTTCTAAAGAAACCTCATTTACATTGAGGGGAATAGTGAGAAGAGAATTACAAAGAATCGAGAGATAAAGCCTGGACACGCAGGTCCAATTTAATAAATTCTAAATTTATTACAACAATTTCCAAAATTACCCTCACCCATCTAATATCCATCCGATATACATTATTCATACATCAAATCTGTGTATTCACACAAAGCATGTTATCAATCAATCTAATCCAATTAATTAATCTTTAATTAGTGACCATCCAATGTTCAAACAACGATTTGATTTGCGCGAGTCCAACTCGTTTAAGAATAAGTACTCAAAGTATGAATTCTTGAATTATATCGAACTACAATTTTAAATCCAATTTATTTTGTATTCAATACTAATTCTTTATTTAATTCCAAATTAAATAATTATACTTTTAATACGCCTTTACGACTTAGATTCTAAATCTAATCTTAATGGGTCTCAAAGCCCAATTAACATCCAATGTCAATTTAATTAAAGTCCAATGGGCTTTTAATTAATTTATAAGGCATGGACTTTGGCAACCAAAACCCAATAAGGAATCACCATTTGCCACAAAATTAATTTTGGCCCATTAGGCCCAATTAATTATTTAAAGGCCCATTTATCATATTTGGACTTTATGGAAATGGTTTTAGGCCCAATTGGATCCAACCAATTATCCTAAACCATACTTGGCCTAACCAAGCCCATTAAGCCCAAATACAACATTTTTAGCCCAATTCCAAATTAAGCCCAATTATTTAAATTCTAATATTCCAAATTTCACAATTTAATTAATTAAAGTGTAATAGTCATAATTAATTAGTTAAATTAATATTTCCAAAACACCAATTACACTAATTAATCATGCTTTAACTAATCAACTTATGTCCAACACAAATTGAAGCAAAATCAATCCAACATGCTCATTAAGCTCTCGACAATGATGGATTTTTTTCATCAATTTTGATTTCAATCCAATTAAATCACAAATCAATATATCCCATGTATTTAAACACATCCAATGATTTAAAAAACAAAATCACAATGACCTTAGGGCACCTAATGAATTCGGCCAAGCCTCATGAATTGGGGAAAATTAATCCAATTAATTTTTCATCAAATTGATCATGCATAACTCTAATTTATCAATATATAAGCATGCTCAAACAAACAATTTGATCAAATCATGCTCAAATCAAAAATACCCAAATTCAAGATTAAGAACCCTAATTTCATTTCATGCTTAAATTAGGCTCATGATACCATTGTTGGGTTTTCTAGGTCAAACCAAGATCATATTAAGCATAAAATTTTGTGAATAAACAAAGTAAAGTAGGCGGAAAGTACTCACTTTGATCGGCTAAGGATGTGTAGAGTTCAAAACTTTAGCCTTTGAGAAGTTGCTCCAAGCTTCTTCTTTGATGTATGTTGAGCTGCCAAGCATGTCCTTGAATTCCAAACTCATGGATTAGTGTCCCTAACACCTTTGTATGACTCCTTTGTGTGCTAACAATGGAGAAAATTGAAACAAAATTCACCTTGTTCCTCCTTGTAACTCTCGGCATTTGAGAGAATAAAGAGAGAGAGGGAGGGTTTTCGGTTTTGGAGAGAGAGGAAGAGAATGAGTGAGTGAATTTTAATTTTCAAAAAATAAATGTCATATACCAAAATCCATATTTGGTATAATCTCACTCAATTCAATCAAGTTGGAGTGTTTAGTAAGTGTAGGACACAGAAATCGGCGACGCTGTTCTAGGCTCGCAGCCTAGTCGGGAGTACAGAGTAGCCTACGGGGGAACTAAATCGGAGAAATAAATGGAGTCGCCACCCAGTGTGAACTGGGAAATGATTTAAGGCCGCACTCACCCCTCGCAAGGGAAGACCTCAAGTTTGCATGCATAAAAAGTAAGTCGAAATAACGGCAAACACACAATCTCATGAACGCATTAAATCAATAAACATAGTAATATAATTAAATAATAATCTAAACATAAACATAGAAGAGATTTAATTAAGTTCCTAATGTGAAAGAAATAACTAAATCATGCTCGGAAATAATATATTAAACGATTAGATCATGCATAAAAATAACATACTAAACAACTAAATCATGAATAAAAGTAACATACTATTTCTAAGAAACAACGAATAAACACAAGATTAGATGAAACGAAATATGTGTGTTTCTCAAGCGGTACATGGAATTGTATCCCGAGTGCAGACAGCATTGCCGTCCATTCGGATTCGACTACAAAATTTACATCTGGGTTTCCATCCGATATACCGCAAGAGATAACACATATTCCATTCATCCAATAGTCATAGCATACATTAACTAACAATACTCATGGGAAGAAATACTAATAAATAATTAAAAGATGAACGAGAGTAAATAAAAGGTGCCTTCAGGTCTAACCTCTTATGTCGTCTCTTGGAAGTGTGTTACGCGGTTGTTAAAAGGATTGATGCTCCGCAACTTTTTCCGATTTACTGGTTCGTTGTTTTCCTTCGTTGCCTCGTTGTTTGGGCTGCTGTTTTGCTCAGTTTTATACGGTGGATGTGCAGTTTTTCTGGACTGGTTTGCGGGTTTAAAAATGCAGTTTTTCAAGGACTATTTTCGGTGAATTGGGCAGTTTTTTCAAGGGCTATTTTCGGTGGTAACAGGGGTAGTTTGCAAGGGATGTGTGGGCTACTTTTGTGAAGGGTTTATTGCTTTGTGTTTTACGTGTTTGACTGCATGGAGAATGAGCGTTCGGTGGATTGGCAGTGTCGGTTTGAGTGTTCAGAGTTTTATCGTGAGGGGTTGTTGAGGAGTTTTGAGGCTGTTTGAATGGTTGCCGAGTGTGTTTGATGAGAGGGGATGAGCGTGTGCTTATGTAGGTTTGATTCGGCTTGTGGGTTTTGTGAAGGCGTTGGGCTGTTAACGTGAGGTTATTGAGGGAAGGGCTGCGTGAAGGGTCAACGAATAGTGTGTGGTTGCTAGGTGGATTGAAGGGCGTTTGTGGTCGATGTGGGATTTTTGTTATTGTGTGGTGTGGCCTGCTGAGTGAGTTGAATTTGTTTGTTTGTTGGGGGTTGTTTAAGGTCGTTTTTCGGCCAGGGGCTTGTTTTGTTTATGGTATTAGGTTAGTGGGGGCTACGTGTTTCTGTGTGGAGTGAGGAGTGTAAGGGTTGAAAAGTGTTTTGTCTGAGTGCAAGGTCTGTGTGTGTGAGTTGGGGGAGAGAGACGTGTGTCTAGGGTGAAAGAAGAGACGTGTGAGTTGTTAAAGGTTTCTTTTTTTGGTTGATTGTCGTGTGAGGAGAATCTGTGAGAAAGAGATAGATGGGCTGCTGAGCGTGGGATGGTTTTATTTGCTTGTGGATGCGTCCAAGCCGAATGAATGTGGGGAGAGAGAGAGAGAGAGTTAGAGAGAGAGAAAGGACGCGTGAATTAGCTAGGGAGATAAAGAGTTGGGTTATGGTCCTTTTATAAGAAAATTTTAGGGTTTTCCTTGTACGGGTAGGGAAAGTAATTATGTAATTATGGGGGGAAATCTCTAATTAGTGTGTCATAAGGAAAAATCTATTTATTTTAGGAAGGTAATTTGTAGGATTTGATTTTATTTTATTTAGTTTAGGAAGGTGATTTATTTAGATTTATTTAAATTGGGAAGGTGATTTATTTATATTTATTTAATATGGGAAGGTGATTTATTTAGATTTGATTTGATTTGTTTTAATTTGTTTTAATTTGTGACATGTGTTTTAGATGTTTTAATTTATTTTTGGATTGGACTTGGGCAAAATGGGTTTTGGATGGGTTGTGTGGGTTTTGGGCCGATGATAAATTTTAAAACATAGATCCAACGAGCGAACCCGAAGCTAAGCAAACGAATTGAGTCCAACAAGGTATTGATTTCAGAATTTTCCCTTTCAACGTCCGTTTCCCGTGACTTCTACAACTTAAAGGGTAGTGCCTCCATGTGAGACTCATCATCGGGACTTATATGTAAAAATATAGTGCCTACAGTCGCCCCCACTTTGATGAGACTTGTGCAGTGTGTGACAATGACAATCCTATCAAAGTTATGCATGTATTTTATTTACCTGGCTCGCCAGCTGCTGCTTGACTTGCCTGTTGCTTCGAACTGAGTTGATCTGGTGGTGAGGTGTTGCGACCCCTGAGGTTCATCCCTGCAAGATGATGCGATCTCTAGGAATCACTACCGAACTGAACTGATGAGAGTTGGTCCCCTTCCGAACCTTGCCCCATTTCCGGAGTGCCATTTCCGGCGTGCTAAACCTCATTCCTGAGGCGTCACGGTTGATATAGTTGTGGTCCCCTTCCGAACCTTGCTCCATTTCCGGAGTACCATTTCCGACATGCTAAACCTCATTTCTGAGGCGTCGCTAATGTGATAGTTTTGGTCCCCTTTCGAACCATGCTCCATTTCCGGAATGCCATTTTCGTCATGCTAAACCTCATTCCGAGGCATCGCTGATGTGATAGTGGTCCATTTCCGAATCGTGCTCCATTTTCGGAGTGCCATTTTTGGCATGTTAAACCTCATTTCCAAGGCATCGCTGATGTGATAGTGGTCCATTTCCGAACCGTGCTCCATTTCCGGAGTGCCATTTTCGGCATGCTAAACCTCATTTCCGAGGCGTCGCTGATGTGATAGTGGTCCATTTCTGAACCGTGCTCCATTTCCGGAGTGCCATTTCCGGCGTCTGATATGGGCCTCGACTCTGGGACTCATCCCCCAAAACTGATACTTATGTGGGCCTCGACCTTAGGACTCATCCCGAAAACTGATGCTGATGTGGGCCTCGACCCTAGGACTCATCCCCAAAACTGATACTGATGTGGGCCTCGACTCTGGGACTCATCCCCAAAACTGATACTGTTGTGGGCCTTGACCCTGAGACTCATCCCCAAAACCGATACTGATGTGGGCCTCGACCCTGGGACTCATTCCCAAAATATGGGCCTCGACCTTGGGATTCATTACCGAAACTGCTGACAATATAGGCCTCGACCCTGGGATTCATTCCCGTAAGTGCTGATAGTGTGGGCCTCGACCCTGGTATTCATTCCTGATACTACTGATAGTGTGGGCCTCGATCATGGGTTCATTTCCGAGACTGCTGATAACGTGGGCCTCGGCCTTGGGATTCATTCCCGATTCTGCTGATGATGTGGGCCTCGACCCTGGGATTCATTCTCGAGACTGCTGATAGTGTGGGCCTCGACCCTGGGATTCATTCCCGATACTGCTTATAGTGTGGGTCTCGACCCTGGGATTCATTCCCGAGACTGCTGATGAAGTGGGCCTCGACCCTGGGATTCATTCCTGAAACTGCTGATGAAGTGGGCCTCGACCCTGGGATTCATTCCCGATACCGCTGATGAAGTGGGCCTCGACCCTGGGATTCATTCCAAAAACTGCTGATAATGTGGGCCTTGACCCTGGGATTCATTCCCGAAACTGTTTGTCTTTGCCGCTTTTTTTTTCTTTTTCTTCAAAACCTGCGAACAAAAACAAAGCAAAAAATGCGTGCATGTGACGTGTATGCATGTATGCATGGATGTGTTTCCTATTTCGCTGTGTTAGGCCTTCCTTGTGCTCTCTGGCGCCATTCGCCTACTAATGTCTTTAGTCGCCCCATGGGCATGCTTACAGTGTCATTTTTCCAGTTCTTTTCTGGTGATTGGTTGGTTTTCTTTGATCCCATGACTCAAGATTCCATTATGTCCCTTATTCGTGAGGTGGTAGACTGGTCGCCCCCAGTCTTGGTTTAGCTTTCTGCTCTTCGCCGTTTGCACTAGGTCAAGGTGGACTACATGATGTGTCACTCTATATCATCATACTATATTACATGCTACGAAATAATCCCAATAGTTACACATATTATTGCCCTCAAAGAATGTCCAGTATTGAAACCAGAGAACCTTCAAAACATTCAATACAACTCAAATCTACGTCTTTGAATAAGTGATCTAAGCCAGACTCAAAGTGTGTGTGTGCAAAGGTTCCTTTGCAGATTCATCCCCAGGTAAGCCAACTCGATGATTTCGTCAAAAAATTAGGATCGATGGGTCAAACCAACCTAGATGTCTCAATTATGCCTGCAGTTGCTTTTCTATGCTCAATGTGGTATGGTTCTCTTTCTCTTTTGTCTCTCTCTTTTTTATTTTCATTTTGAACTTCTTTTTTTTTTTTCTTTTCTTTTTCTCTTTTTTTTTTCTTTTTTTTTTCAACACGCCTACCCTTTAAGGTAGCATTTCTCCTCATGGTGGTCCTAATACTCGCCCATGGGTAGCTTCACGCTTATCAGTTATAGGTGGTTTATATTTTCTTCTTTAGAGACTTTTCTTTTGTTTTCAACCATACCACACATCATAACACAAGCAAATCAGGATAGACATTTAAGCGAACGGTCATTCACCGACCTACAATTTCTTCAACTAGTCACTTTGCTAACTACTCAGGTTTTCACTGCTAAGAACCATAATTAAGTGCTTACGAGTCTAACATTAATCAATTACTCAAAGTATCAGATAAAAGCACATCAAGAGTTTATCGTTTCTAAGATTTCTCCCTAAAGCAAACGATTTCGTCATTGGACTTATGCCTAACTATTCAGGACTAAGAACACACAATTTTTTTTTCTTTTTTTTTTCTTTTTCTTTTTCTTATTTTTTTTTTCACAATGGTCTTTCTATCCTTGCCATAAACATTTCTGTTCCTCGGTTTCCTTTTCCCCAATATCCATGTTTGCTAAACTCTTCTTGACAAGTCTTCTTTTTTCTAACCCAACGGATATCTATGATGGCTTTTAAGACACAGAGGTTAACATGATGCGTGTATGCATGAGATGCGTGCGATATATGAGGTATAATATGCATGTGGTTATCAAAACAGATATCAGACTCATGCTTCTGACATATTTGGATCATGTTTGGATCTTCTAAGTACATTAAGGTTTTCACATAAGTTGGCCCGTTATCATTTTAAAGTATTCAATCATATTATTGCGAGGTGCAAACTTGTCACAGTTGAAGAAGGCCCAACAGGTTTACACTTTTGCGATAATGTGGCTAAACAACTTCAAATGATAGGGGGCCCAAACACAAAGTGGCCCATCAGTATTTTAGAAACTTTTGGCCCAATCGTCATAAGACACAAACTCATCCCAGTTTAAATGGCCCAACAAGTTCCTATCTCCTGACAAGAAGTCCAACTGAATCCAAATAATGATTGTCCCAAATACAAGCATAAATGGATGTTTTCTATTGGTCATACAACTTATGGTTCACATGTGGGTTTATGGGAGTGTAAACAAAGGATCCCACTAACGAAGGATTGCCCACAACTAGGTCTCCCCACTCAAGGGTTCGAGCGACCAAGTGAGCGCACCTTTTTTATACGCTAAGGTACGTGCCAACGAATGATGACATGACTGACTGTCAAATGGATTTCTTATTGAAGATTCCCCAGATGGAGGGTGGAGCGGACTCTCTTAAATACCCAAGCCTCTTAGGCTCTTATCGCATTGGTGACAGGAATAAACAATAGGTCCTCCAAATTAGTCAATCACGGTAAGCTTCTAGTAAATGATTATCTAGGTGCCTTCGCGACGTTTCCTTATAGAAAGGTAGTGAATGAAGGAAGACACCAAACCATTACCTAGCACTAATAGTGCCTTTGATTAAATCCCTTAAACTCATTGTAGACACGGTTAACTAAAACAAAAAATCACAAACATTACAAGGCATTATTTCAGGGCTGATTCTCTATCCCTGGTGGAGTCGCCAGACTGTAGGACACAGAAATCGGTGACGCTGTTCCAGGCTCACGGCCCGGTCGGGAGTACGGAGTAGCCCACAAGGGAACTTAACCAGAGAAATAAATGGAGTCGCCACCCAGTGTGAACTGGAAAATGATTTAAGGCCGCACTCACCCCTCGCAAGGGAAGACCTCAAACCGTTGGGTTCGGAATGGTCCCTTACTTATGCCACTTGTAATGAAAGGATGTGTGCAATAATCTAACCGAGTCTACGCAAGAATAACCTACATCTAAGTTCGCATACAACCTATATCTAAGCTTGCATATAACCTATATCTAAGTTTGCATATAACCTATATCTAGGTTTGCATGCATAAAAGTAAGTCGAAATAACGGCAAGCACACAATCTCATGAGTGCATTAAATCAATAAACATAGCAATATAATTAAATAATAATCTAAACATAAACATAGAAGAGATATAATTAAGTTCCTAATGCGAAAGAAATAACTAAATCATGCTCGGAAATAATATATTAAACGACTAGATCATGCATAAAAATAACATACTAAACAACTAAATCATGCATAAAAGTAACATATTATTTCTAATAAATAACGAATAAATGCAAGATTAGATGAAACGAAATATGTGTGTTTCTCAATTGGTACGTGGAATTATATCCCGAGTGCAGGCCGCACAGCCCTCCATTCAGATTCGGCTACAGAATTTACGTCTGGGTTTCCATCCGATATACCGCAAGAGATAACACATATTCCATTCATCCAATAGCCATAGCATACATTAACTAACAATACTCATGCGAAGAAATACTAATAAATAATTAAAAGAAGAACGAGAGTAAATAAAAGGGTGCCCTCAGGTCTAACCTCTTAAGTCATCTCTTGGAAGTGCGTTACGCGGTTGTCGGAAGGATTGATGCTCCGCAACTTTTCCGATTTACTGGTTCGTTGTTTTCCTTTGTTGCCTCGCTGTTTGGGCTGCTATTTTGCTCTGTTTTATGCGATGGATGTGCAGTTTTTCTGGACTGGTTTGCGGGTTTAAAAGTGCAGTTTTTTAAGGACTGTTTTCGGTGAAAAATGGCTATTTTTCAGGGGCTATTTTCTGTGGTAACAGGGGTAGTTTGCAGGGGCTGTGTGGGCTACTTTTGTGAAGGGTTTATTGCTTTGTGTTATACGTGTTTGACTGCATGGAGAAGAGGCGTTCGATGGATTGGCAGTGTCGGTTTGGGTGTTCAGAGTTGTATCGTCAGGGGTTATTGAGGAGTTGTGAGGCTGTTTGAATGGCTGCCGAGTGTGTTTGATTAGAGGGGCTGAGCGTGTGCTTATGTAGGTTTGATTCGGCTTGTGGGTTTTGTGAAGGCGATGGGCTGTTAACGTGAGGTTATTGAGGGAAGGGTTGCGTGAAGGGTCAACGAGCAGTGTGTGGTTGCTAGGTGGATTGAAGGGCGTTTGTGGTCGATGTGGGATATTTTTTATTGTGTGGTGTGGCCTGCTGAGTGAGTTGAATTTGTTTGTTTGTTGGGGGTTGCTTAAGGTCGTTTGTCGGCCAGGGACTTGTTTTGTTTATGGTATTAGGTTAGTGGGGGCTACGTGTTGCTGTGTGGAGTGAGGAGTGTAAGGGTTAAAAAGTGTTTTGTCTGAGTGCAAGGTCTGTGTGTGTGAGTTGCGAGAGAGAGACGTGTGTCTAGGGTGAAAGAGAGAGACGTGTGAGTTGTTAAAGGTTTCTTGGTTTGGTTGATTGTCGTGTGAGGAGAATCTGTGAGAAAGAGAGTGATGGGCTGCCGAGCGTGGGATGGTTTTATTTGTTTGTGGCTGTGTCAAAGTCGAATGAATGTGGGGATAGAGAGAGAGAGTTAGAGAGAGAGAAATGACGCGTGAATTAGCTAGGGAGTTAAATAGTTGGGTTATGGTCCTTTTTATAAGAAACATTTAGGGTTTTCCTTGTACGGGTAGGGATAGTAATTATGTAATTATGGGGGGAAATCTCTAATTAGTGTGTCATGAGGAAAAATCTATTTATTTCAGGAAGGTAATTTGTTGGATTTTATTTGATTTTATTTAGTTAGGAAGGTGATTTATTTAGATTTATTTAAATTGGGAAGGTGATTTATTTATATTTAATTAATTTGGGAAGTTATTTATTTATATTTGATTTGATTTGTTTTAATTTATTTTAATTTGTGACATGTGTTTTAAATGTTTTAATTTATTTTTGGATTAGGCTTGGGCGAAATGGGCTTTGGATGGGTTGTGTGGGTTTTGGGCCGAGGATAAATTTTAAAACAGAGATCCAACGAGCAAACCCGAAGCTAAGCAAACGAATTGAGTCCAACAAGGTATTGATTTCTGAATTTTCCCTTCCGACATCCGTTTCCAGCGACTTCCGCAACTTAAAGGGTAGTGCCTCAATGTGAGACTCATCATCGGGACTTATATGCAAAAATGCAGTGCCTACAGTAAGCCACCACCAACTCACCAAATCCCATCACCAAAAAGGTAAGTTAAATGACAAGTGATGTGAGTTGTGGGCCCCACTTAAATTCAAAATCTGAGTGGGCCCGCAAACACGTTTCGGGCTAGGGTTCGTTAATTCCGAATAAACGAATTTTCCGTTGCGACTTAATTAAATAATTATTCCTAGCAAAATTACTATTCACGTCGCTCGCGAATTAATTATAAATTAATTCGTTCGCCCGAATTAAAATCTAATTTTAATTCCGTTATGAAATCTAATTTCATTTAATATATCAAATATATTATTTTATCGATTAATTCCGAATTAATCGTTCTCTCTCTATCAAATTGAATTTTATCCCAGATAAAATTCTCCGTAATTAATCCTATATTAATTTTCTCTCTCTTCCAATTAATCCTAGATTAATTATGTTCGAGTCATACGTCATCGGTGAATCTTCGGGAAGCGACCCATGAGATCCCTGATATGTTGGCAGTAAATCCGGTCATCGGAGTATCTGAATACGTGCGTACCTAGTACCATGTTCTTACCGATTTACTAGACATGGTTGGCTTCTAGCAAAGCACCGTGCCTACCCAATTCTCCATAAATATTTTTTAAGGAATATGTAATCTGTGTCAGACGTATTATACGTAGTATTGCGTATAGCGATCTAGTATCTAATGTCACATACTAGGCCTGGGGCTGGAATTGTGTCTGCCCCGTACGAAGCATATATCGGATCTCTAGTAACTATTCTCTATAATCGGATAAACATGACCTAGTCATATTATCCCGATGATCGCAGTACTTAAGAGTACTAGTTCCGTATCCTACATGATCATCATCTCCATATGACTGGAGTGATACTTCCATCTTGACATCACACCCAATACACTACGATTCTCAGTATACCCAAAAGAGGCGTACACAAAACCTGTTAAAGCCCCGGACGACCAAAACCAAAGTATACTGATTGTCGCAAGTATTAGCGAGGCAAGTCTCAGGTTAAGACCAAATACACCTACCCTGATTCGGATTCCTATAGACACATAGTCATACTACCAATGGGATTCTGAGGGGTCTATCCAGAGCGAAGTTGTTCCCGTAGCATCGGTAAACACAACCTCCTATCACACTTGCATAAGTATCCAATACTTAAATATATGAGAACTATACTGTTATGCTCCCATAACGTGCACAAGTACAATACTAGTCTATTCCACATTATCGATGTCCAGTCTCGATAATACTACAACTATGGATATTTAATGATTAAACCTTAGTGGATTAATACTGTCTCATATCTTATTAATCCGGAACTAATCATATGGACTTTTATCATTTATATATCTTGGTAATCTAATTACAAATGATAAAAGACAATTTCCTTTGTCACATAGTTAATTTGTACAAAAACACTATGTTATATACAAATAGTGATGCTATGGGTCATAATTCTCCAACAATTATCACATGGATCGGCCTGATAGTGACTCTACATGCTTAAAGCATATGAGACATCATGTCGCGTACATGTTTTTCAATGTACGAGTTCTCGGAGAGTGACAACAACTTTTAGATCTATCCCAGTAGATCCTTATTCCTAGAATAAAGGTTGCCTCTCCCAAGTTTTTATATGGAGAATTTTAATGAAAGCCAAGCTTTCACCGATTTAAATATGGGAATGTCATTTCTAAGAAGCAATATATCATCAACATATAGGACAATCATTGTCAGTGCGCTCCCACTAACCTTGTTATATACACAAGAATCATCATCGTTTTGAATGAAACCATATACCATTATGATCTCATCAAAACGTTGGTTCCAATAACGCAATGCTTGCTTCAATCCATAAATGGATCGATTTAACTTGCAAACCTTGTTTGTATGTTTTGGTACGACAAAACCGTCAGGGTGTTGTATATGAACAACCTCCAAAAGGTTTCCGTTAAGGAAAGCGGTTTTGATGTCCATCTGCTCTATCGAAATATGCAGCAATAACAAACATTATCTGAATGAATTTAATCATGGCAACGGGTAAAAGGTTTCGTCGTAATCGACACCATGTTGATGATGATACCCTTTCGCTACAAGCCTAGTATTGTACGTCTGTTTGTTTCCATCCATGCTTGTCTTCACCATGAAGACTCATTTGCTACCAATAGACACAATGCCTTCGGGTACATCAATCAGTGTCCAAACTTGGTTGTATATATGGAATCCATTTCGGACTTCATGGCTTATTGCCATAAAGTGGTTTCGATACCGTGTATCACTTCCTCATACGTAGTCGGTTCATCTTTCTCAATAAGATTAATATCTACATGAGGTGAGATAAGAAACCCATACCTCTTAGGTTGTTTTCTGACTTTCACCGACCTACGCGGTTCTTGTGTATTAGAATATTAAGGAACAGTCTCATCCCTTATGAACTGTTCATGTTCCGTGAGGGGATCGGTGCCAGGAACAGTATCACTATGTTTTTCATCGTGTTCTACTTTCCTCCTACTTACCACTGCATTTAAGAATTCCTCTAAGGAAAACCGCATGGAGAGCAACAAATATTTTTGTTCTCTTGTGGGTTGTGGAAATTGTATCCTTTGGTTTCCCTAGGATAACCAATTACAAATTGGCACTTATCCGATTTGGGTTCTAGTTTGGTACCATCCAAACGTTTAACATATGCCAGCATCCCCAAATCTTCAGGAATGATAAATCCAGTTTCTTTCTTGTCCCTATTTCATACGGAGTCTGTCCAACAGACTTTGTCGGAACCTTATTCAAAATAAGTATTACACTGTTCAATGCGTATCTCGTGAAGGAAATTGGTAGCTCAGTGCGACTCATTATTAACCTTACCATGTCCAACAAAGTTCGGTTTCTCCGTTCAGACACATCACTCAATTGAGGTGTTCCGGGAGGTGTCCACTATGAAAGAATACCATACTCTTTCAAGTAATCTTGAAACTAGTTGCTTAAGTATTCTACACCACGGTCCAGCCGTAATATTTTCAATACTTTTTCCGGTCTATTTTTCTACTTCGTGTCGAAACTCTTTGAATTTCTCAAAAGTTTCTGACTTGTGTCTCATAAGATACATATAACAATAACGCGATGCATCATCCGTAAAGGTTACGAAGTATTCATAACCACCTCTAGCCTGGCTAGATATGGGCCCACACACGTCACTATGATCGAGGGCTAACAGCTCAGTGGCACTTACACCCTTACCACTAAAAGGTGTTTTAGGCATCTTGCCTAATAAACAAGATTCGTAGACGTCATATGATTTTAGGATCAAATCTGTCCATGTATCCACTCTTCGAAAGTGTGGGTATATGAGTCTTGTTAATGTGTCCCAGACGACAATGCCACAAATAAGTCTCATCTGATTTACTCAGTTTGAGCTTTTGTTTGTCATGTTATATGTTTGAGATTTGATTATATTCAAAATATAAAGACCATTATTAACATCTACTGTACATATCAAAATGTTATCTTTATATATAAAACACATGGGGTTCTAGAATACAAAGGTACACCCACAACGGGTTAAACAAAATGCAGAGATGATGTTCCTTAGTCAAACTAGGTAAAAAATAACAGTCACCTAATGTAATTACATGCCCCAATGGTAGATACAAAACATAGGTCCCAACGGCCAAAACAGCGAGTCTTGTCCCGTTTCCGACTCGTAGGTCGATCTCACCTGAAGCCAGTATCCTGCTAGTCAGCAGATCCTGCACACCAGTACATATGTGAGTACCACATCCAGAATCAAAAATCTAATTTTTAAAACCAGTAGTGGACATGTTTATAACAAACATACCTGAAGCCGGAGCCTTGCCCGTCTTCACTTCCTCCAACTCCGCCTTGTACTCACGGCAGTCACGCTTCCAGTGACCTCGTTTGCCACAATGTAGGCAGACGTCTTGGGATATGTCCTTAGTCTTCCTAGAAGACTGTGATGATTTAACCTTGCCATTTTTCTTCCTTTTCTTCACACCCCCAGAAGCCTTCGGCCAAGCCTTGGCCATCTGGGATGTCGAAGTAAGGTGTGCCTCGCGCTTCTTGCCCTTTAGAAGCTCTGGTTCTGCCTCTTTGAGCATAGCCATTAACTCTCCAAGAGTTTTCTCTTGGTTCATCATATTATAGTTTATGATGAACTCGCCCCAGCATTCGGGCAAATACTGTAAGATCAAATCTATAGAAGTCTCGTCCTCGAAGGTTATGCCCAGCTGACCTAGCTGTTTGATGTCAACAATCATCTGTGACATATAGTGGTTGATAGACGTACCCTCTGACATACACGAGTGAAAGAGCTTCTTGTGCAATCCATGTTTCTGAGATCTAAGGTTAGATCTATGAAGATACTTTAATTTCAACATCATATTATAAGGATCCAATCATTTGTTCTGATGACGAAATTGAGGAGTCATTACGGCAAGGATAACAGATTGAGCACTAAAGTTATCATCACGATGAGTCTTCCAAAGCTCATGCTCTACTATTTGCTCAACTCCGGGCTCAGGCCCAAGAGGTTTCTCTATGACATAGAGTAACTTCTCGGCTCCCAGGACTATCCTGAGATTCATCTCCCAATCTGGAAAATTGGAGCCGTTAAAGACATTATCGCCCATGACGATGTCTCTAACGCTAATCTTTCCAGCCATCTCGATTGCAATAGTCTAACTATTCAATCAATGATATCGGTTACACTCAAAATATAATGGTTATTATAGTCCAACTATATAACCAACTACAAGTGTAGTATTGTCTTGTACAGTCTAACTGTTCAAAGAAAGTAATATTCAATATTAGTCCAACTAATATATATTTATAACGACGATAAATAAAATAAAAGAGCGCGTGTAAGCAAATATTAAATGAAATTGCAAATTTAATACTGGCCTCCCACTATTTTTCGGCGAGCCTCTAACCCTCTGTTGAGTACTCGGGAAACCTAGTTTCCTAGTGGGCTAGGATCCCGTTAAATAACATACACCATTGACTTTGGCTAACAAGTTGTATGAAATTTAACTATGTAGATCTCTGAGATCAATTGGATCCCATCCAATTCCTAGATCCGGTAGGTGGACCTCCAAGTCCAATATATATTTCATAACCTTTTCCTCTGAATCAACTAAGTCTTGGCTTTGTGTAGGCACTGCATTTTTACATATAAGTCCCGATGATGAGCCTCATACGGAGGCACTACTCTTTAAGTTGTGGAAGTCGCTGGAAACGGACGTCGGAAGGGAAAAGTCAGAAATCAATACCCTGTTGGATTTAATTCGTTTGCTTAGCCTTGGGTTTGCTCATTAGGCCTCTGTTTTAAAAATTATCCTTGGCCCAAAACCCCCGCAAGCCACACACCAAGCCCATATACCACCAAGCCACACACCAAGCCCACCAAAAAGACCAACCACACGCCCAAACCCCCTAATTCACGCCCAAAGCCTTCCAAAATAATAAATCCACACATTAAACACATGTTGAAATCAAACCAAATCACCTTCCTAATTAAATTAAATCACATTCCTAAACTAAATAAAATCAAATCAAATCAAATTACCTTTCTAAATTGAAGAGATCATTTCCTTATGATACACAAACTAAATATCCCCCATAATTACACAATATTTCTTTCCTACACAAATAAGGACAACCCTAACCCTCTCCTATAAAAAGACACACAAACTTGACTCTCTCTTGGCTCTGACCCACGGCACTCACAAGACCTTCACTCTTCACTCTCAGACCTCAAACAAACCACTCACCCATGCTGCTCACAAACCCTCCACTGCCACGCCACCTCACTCCCTCTTCACGCACCAACCACACTCATCCCCACGCACGCAAAGCCCTTCACCAATTCAACGCATCACACAGCCTTCACAACTCACAGCCCTCACGCACACACAGCCACTCACAGCCCTCACGCACCAGCCACTAACCGAACTCACACACGCACAGCCCTCACGCATCAACCACACTCAGCCTCTAACACTCCAAACCGCATAAAAACACTCCAGAAAATACCCCAGCAATGACCGAAAATTAGCCCCTGAAATGCACTCCAAAACACCGAAAACAGTCCCTGAAATCTTCCAAGAGACGACTTAAGAGGTTAGACCTGAGGGCACCTTTTTATTTATTCCCACTCTTTTTTCTGTTATTTATTAATATCTCTTTGCATGCATATTGTGAATTCATGTATGTTGTGGCCATGGGATGAATGAAATATGTGTTATCTCTTGCGGTATATAGGATGGAAACCCAGACATAGATTCTGTAGCCGAGTCCGAATGGATGGTAATGCGGTCTGTACTTGGGAGACAACTTCACATACCGCTTGAGAAATGCACATATATCATGTCATCCAATCTTGTGTTTATTTTTTATTTATTCGAAATAGTATGTTACTTTTATCCATGATTTAGTTGATTATTTCCAAGCATGATTAGTTATTTCTTTCGCATTAGGAATTTAATATATGTTTACGTTTAGATTGTTATTTATTTATATATTCGCATTTGTTAATTCAATATGTTCATGAGACTGTGTGCTTGCCGTTATTCCGACTTATTTTTATGCATACAAACTTGGATATAGGTCGTATGCGAACTTAGATGTAGGTTATTCTTGTGCAGACTCGGTTATATTATTACATAAATCCGTTCATTACAAGTGGCATAAGTAATGGACCATTCTGAACCCAACGGTTTAAGGTCTTCCCTTGCGAGGGGTGAGTGCGGCCTTAAATCATTTTCCCAGTTCACACTGGGTGGCGACTCTATTTTATTTCTCCGGTTTAGTTCCCCCGCGGGCTACTCCGTACTCCCCACCGGGCCGTGAGCCTGGAACAACATCGTCGATTTCTATGTCATACAATTTGGCTCAACAAACTTAATCGTGAGCCTGGAACCACTCAATGGAAGGAAAACGCTTAATATTTAATGAGGGTTTTTCGCGTAAATTGGCAACCAATTTATTATCTTTGATTAGGTCTCATCATACACCCTTAAACATGTATTCTAAAAGCATAATAAGGCGCGAATAAATTAATAATGATATGCGGATGGATATATAATAAACTTTGTTCCTAGAACAAATCTCTCAATTTCCTCTCTCACGCTAGCATTATTCATACTTCTACCCAATTACATAATACATTAAAGAAACCTCATTAACATTGAGGGGAATTGGTTAGAAGAGAAATACAAAGAGTAAAGAGATAATAGGCTGGACACGCAGGTCCAATTTAATAAATTCTAAATTTATTACAATAATTTCCAAAATTGCCCTCACCTTTCTAATATCCATCCGATATATATTATTCATACAAATACATCCAAGTATTCACACAAAGCATGTTATTCAATAAATCAAATCCAATTAATTAATCTTTGAATTAATGACCATTTAATGTTTAAACAACGATTTGATTTGCGCGAGTCCAACTCGTTTAAGAATAAATACTCAAAGTACGTATTCTTGAATTATATCGAACTATAATTTTTAAATCCAATTTAAATTGTATCCAATACTAATTCTTATTTAATTCCAAATTAAATAATTACACTTTCAATAGTGCCTTTAAGGACTTGGATTCCAAATCCAATCCAATTGGGTCTCAAAGGCCTAATTAGTATCCAATGCCAATTTAATTAAAGTCCAATGGGCTTTTAATTAATTCTTTAGGCATGAGCTTTGGCCAATATGGATCCAATCCAATAGCCAAAGCCCAATAAGGAATCACCATTTTGCCAAAAATCAATTTAAGCCCATTAGGCCCAATTAAATTATCAAAGGCCCAATTGTAATATTTGGACTTTATGGAAATGGTTTTAGGCCCAATTTGATCCAACCCAATTGTCTAAAACCATACTTGGCCCAACCAAGCCCATTAAGCCCAGTTACAACAAATTAAATTAACATATTATTCCAAATTACATATTAATTTAATTAAAGTGTAATTAACATAATTAATTAACTAATCTAATGTTTCCAAAACACTAATTAATCCAATTAATCATGCTCAACATTTCCAATTCATGTCCAACACAAATTGAAGCAAAATCAATTCTAAAACATCTTACATACTCATGGAAAAGGCATAGAAATAAAATCCAATTTTGATTTCAATCCAATTAAATCAACAATCAATATTCATTTCATGCCAATTAACATATCTAATAGTCAAATTTCAAAAAATTCACCATGACCACTTTAAGGTTATATTCGGGCATTACAAGGAATTGGGGAAAATTAGATCCAATTAATTTTTCTCAAATCCTATGATGCATAAATCTAATTCATCATCATCAAAGCACAACCAAACTATCAATTTGGAAAAATCATACTCCAAGCACAAAACCCCAAATAAAGTATATAAACCTTAAAATCCAAATCAAGCTTAAATCTCACTCTGATACCATTGTTAGTGTCCTAGACATGCCACAAGATCTCTAAGATGATTTGTGTGTGAATATTAAAGAAGTTTGAGGAAAAAACTTACAATGAACGGATTTGAGATTTCAAAAATTTCTTTGTATTTGTTGAAGCTCCAAGCTTTGTTGAATCTTTTAAACCCAATGGTGAGTTTCCCTATCACCTTGATTTACTATTTAAGTGCTAGCTCAAGAAAAATGTTGCAACAAAATCTTTCTTTGGAGAAGAAGAAGAAGTCACGGCCAAGAGAAGGGATGAAGAGAGAATTTTCTGTTTTTGATAATTTTGTTTCTAAAACAATTACCAAAAGTCAACTTCCAAAAAGTTGTGTCTATCTTTTCAAGAAGAACAAGCAAAGTGTGTTGTGTAAGATTCATTAACGGCTCTCAACAACTTCCATCACCAAAAAGTGACTAGTGATGTAAGTTGGTGGGCCCCACCTTTTAAATTCAAAATTCAAGTGGCTTGCTCAACACACTTCGGGCTCGGGTTCGTTTAATCCGATTAAACGAATTTTCCGTCGCGATGTAATTAAATCTAATTTAATTAAATAATAATGCTTAGCAAAATTATTACGAAAGTCGCTTGCGAATTAATTCCAAATTAATTCGTTCGTCCAAATTAAAATCCAATTTTAATTCCGCTTTGAAATCCGATTTCAATTCATATATCCAATATATTGTTTAATCGATTAATTCCAAATTAATCGCGTTCTCTCTTCTATTAGAATTTTATCCCAGATAAATTTTTGTCGTAATTAATCCCAGATTAATTTTCTCTCTCCATAATTAATCCCAGATTAATTCTGTTCGAGTCAAATGTCATCGGTGAATCTTTGGTAAGCGACCCAAGAGATCCCTGGATATGTTGGCAGTAAATCCGGTTGTCGGACTATCCGAACACGTGCGTACCCTGTACCACGTTCTTACCGATTTACAAGACAGGGTTGGCTTCTAGCAAAGCACCGTGCCTACCCAATTCTCCAGAAATATTCAACGAAGAATATATAATTTATATCAGACATAATATACTATGTATTGCATATTACGATCCAGTATCGGATGTCACATGCTAGGCCTGGGGCTGGATTTGCGTCTGCCCCGTACGAAGCATATATCAGATCACTAACTACTAGTCTCTGTAATTGGATAATCATGACCTAGTCATACTATCCTGACAACTGCAACATTTGAGAGTACTAGTTTTGTATCCATGTGTGATCATCATCTCCATATGACTGAAGTGATACTTCCATCTTGACATCACACCCAATACACTACGATTCTCAGTAAACCCAAAAGAGGCGTACACAGAACCTGTTAAAGCTCCGGACGACCAAAACCAAAGTATACTGATTGTCGCAAGTATTAACGATGCAAGCCTCATGTTAAGACCACATACACCTACCTTGATGAGGATTCCTATAGACACATAGTCATACTACCAATGGGATTCTGAGGGGTCTATCCCGAGCGAAACTGTTCCCGATCCAACGGCTAACAGAACCTCTTATCACACTTGCATAATTATCTTATACTTAAATATATGAGAACTATGTCGTTAAGCTTCCATATCGCGTACAAGTGCAATACTAGCATATTTCGCATTATCGATGTCCAGTATCGATAATACTACGACTAGGGATATTTAATGATTAAACCTTTCATGGATTAATACTGTCTCATATCTTATTAATCTGGTATTAATCATATGGACTTTTATCATTTATATATCCAAGTAATCCAATTACAAATGATAAAAGAGCAATTTCCTTTGTCACATAGTCAATTTGTATAAAGAACACCATGTCTTTTACAAATAGTGATGCTATGGGTCATAATTGTCCAACAAAGAGATCATCTGGTCCATGAAATTGAAGCCACCATGATCACTTGGGTGGTTGCGTCTAGCTGAAGACATTAAACTTAGCTCTAGAGGGGAGGCAACCCTTGCATTTATTTTATTTTTATTTTATTTACTTTAGTTTTATTTTATTGTGTGCTATTTGTTTGTTTATTAGTTTACATGTGTATTTATGCAGGTAATAGAGCAACACACAAAGCCCGCACAACCAAATTCTGACTAACAAGAGCCTGATCAACTCCATGCACAGGAGTGTTGTTCCTCACTATTGTTTCTTTATGTTTATCTTACACTAAGGACAATACAAGTTTTAAGTTTGGGTGTGTGTGCATGTAGTGATAGTTCCTACTATTTAGGGGTGAGCAAAACCGGTTTCGGTTCTGGTTCCGCATGGAACCGGAACCTACTCGGAAAAATTCGGTTCCGCACTAAGTGGAACCGAAACCTACCCAATTAAATAGGGTACCCTATTATTCGGTTCCAATCTGGTTCCGGTCCGGTTCTGGTCCGATTCTGAATTACCCTATTTTAAAATATTTTAATGAAAACTACATTTCAATACGAGTCCGTAGGAAAAAACGGGGATAAGTTTTTGAAACACAATCATCCCAGTCAAATACAAAAAGAAACGCTAGACCTACTGCTGCTAGTGAAGCCACCGGAATGCTGCATGGACAAATTGGAATACCAGGGACGGTCCCAGTAGTAGCAACAAGTATGATACCATATGCTACTGAAGACACTACTACTGGGAATGATATATGGGATTGGCATTTGGACCGACGACCATGTAGCCCTTACAGATTTTAGTCTGAATAACGCAGTTATGGATACCGTGTCCTTCTCTAAGGTACATATCTAATTCTTCTGACCTGATCATTCATGCTTTTGAATTAAAACAAAGTTTTTCATATTAATGATTGCGAGTTTGGGTTTGTAGTGGTTTTCCAGGAGAAGATAAGTTTCCCAATTCCACGAGTCAAAGGAAACAGCAGGCTGCAGATTGAGCTACAACTTAATATGTCATGAACAATTACAAAAAGTTGTATGTAATGTATGAAGTTGATGTGAAACCGGTTCCATGGTCTGGTTCCGGTTCCGATCATTTTGGAACCGGAACCTACCCGAATAAAATCGGTTCCTTCATTTTTGGAACCGGAACCTACCCGATTACAATCGGTTTCGGTTCCAAACCCGAAAAACCGATCCGGTTCCAACCGGTTCCGGGTAGACCCGGAACTGTTGCTCACCCCTACTGCTATTTAAAAAAAAATTAATTAATTAATTAATTAAGTTTTTAGCCCTTAATACTGAAGCATAAGTCTAATGATGAATTGTGTTTGTTTTAGATGAAACCATAGAAATAATATATTTCCAATTGATTTTTATCTGATGCCTTGAGTATGTGATCTAAGTTAGACTCGTAAGCACTTAACAATAGGTTTTTAGCAGTAAGAACCTAGGTAGTTGGCAAAGTGACAAGTTGAAGAAATTGTTTGCCGATGAATGATTGTTTGCTTAGATATTTTATCTCAATATGCTAGTGTTATGATGTATGGTATAGTTAAAAATAAAAGAGGAAAATATTGAAAAATGAAAAAAAAAAGTGAAACCACATATAACTGATAAGTGTGAAGCTACCCATGGGCGAGTGTTAGGACCACCATGAGGAGAAATGTTACCTTAAAGGGTAGGTGTGTTGAAAAAAATGAAAAAAAAAAAGAAGAAAAAAATTATACCATACTAAGCAAAGAAAGACAATTACATAGTATTTTTGAGATATCTAGGTTGGTTTGACCTATCGTATCTAAATTTTTAGACGAAATCATTGAGTTGGCTTACTTAAGAGTCGAGCTGTGAATGAACCTTTACACACACACACTGTGAGTCTGGCTTAAAATATTTATTCAAGAACTTGGATTTAAGTTGCATTGAGTACTTTGAAGGTTCTCTGATTTCATTGGTAGGCATTCTTTGAGGATAATATTATGCATAACTATCGGGACTATTTTATTTTATTTACATTTATAATTTTTGCATGATTACATGTGTGTGAATGATATTTTTGGGTGTCGTCGATGTAAGCCCTCACGAGACCATAACTCGTCCATTATGGCCGCCTAGGGGTTTAAAGACTTGTTGCATACGCTAACTGCAATCGTGATCCCTACAAAAGTGGCATAGTTATTTTTTTTATTTTTGTGTGGTTATTTTTATTTAGTTTATTTTGTCTTTTGCTCGAGACTAGCAAAATCTTAAGTTTAGGGGTGTTTGATAAGTGTGGTTTATACCCACTTATTCCTGCATTCTTAGCTTCCTATTTTGTTAGATTTAATTTCATTTAATGTATGTTTGTAGTTTCTCTTATGTTTTATTGATAGGAAGCATTAGGACATGGATCTTGGAGCAATTGTATGTGTTTTGGGACCCTACGGACGTATCAGAAGCACGCGGGAAGAGCGAAAAATGCACAAAACAACATGCCAGAAATTATGTCTGGCGTCACGACGCCTCTTCAGCATCTCACATGCATAAATCCTGAGAGAACAACGTCGTAACTGTTGGGTTTCTAAGGTCAAACCAAGATCATATTAAGCATGAAATAATGTAAATACATAAAGAAGTATAGCGGAAATATACTTACAAAGATCGGTTTCTTGGATGTGTTGATAACAAAATTTTTGCTTCTTTTGAAATGCTCCAAGCTATATTTGAATGATGTTGAGCTCCAAGCTTTAGTGATTGAGATTCCAAACTCAATGGGAAAGGTTTCCCTATCACCTAAGTATGAATCTTTGTGTGTTAGAAATGGAGAAATTTGCAACAAAAATTTCCTAATTTTCTTTGAAGGTCACAACAATACAAAGAAAATGAGAGGAGAGAATTTTGTGTAGAGAGAGATGAAGTGTGTTGTGTTGACTTGTCTTTGATTTTCAAAAATCAAAAAGACATATACCAAAATCAAATGTTTGGTAAAAGTCTATCACAAATCAAGTTGAGTGCAAGATAAGCAACCACCAACTTCCATCACCTTAAAGTAACAAAGTGACAAGTGATGTGAATTGTGATGTGACTTGTGGGCCCCATTTGATTCAAAATCTGAGTGGGCCCGCAAACATATTCCGGGCTAGGGTTCCTTAATTCCGAATTAATGAATTTTCCGTTGCGACGTAATTAAATCAAATTTAATTAAATAATTATGCCTAGTAAAATTACTATTAAAGTCGCTCGCGAATTAATTCTAAATTAATTCGTTCACCCGAATTAAAATCCAATTTTAATTCTGTTATGAAATCCAATTTCATTTCATATATCGAATATATTATTTTAATAGATTAATTCCAAATTAATCGTTCTCTCTCTTTTAATTGAATTTTATCCCAGAAAAATTGTTGCCGTAATTAATCCTAGATTAATTTTCTCTCTCTTATAATTAATCCCAGATTAATTATGTTCGAGTCATACGTCATCGGTGAATCTTCGAGAAGCGACCCATGAGATCGCTGGATATGTTGGCAGTAAATTCGATCGTCGGACTATCCGAACATGTGTGTACCTCGTACCACGTTCTTACCGATTTACGAGACATCGGTGGCTTCTAGCAAAGCACTGTGCCTACCCAATTCTCCAGAAATATTCTTTAAGGAATATATAATGCGTAGTATACGTAGTATTGAGTATTGCGATCCAGTATCTGATGTCACATGTAAGGCCTGGGGCTGGAATAGTGTCTACCCCGTACGAAGCATATATCGGATCATAAGCAACTAGTCTCTATGATTGGATAATCATGACCTTGTCATATTATCACGATAGTTGCAACATAATAGAGAACTGGTTCTGTATCCATGTGTGATCATCATCTCCATATGACTGAAGTGATATTTCCGTCTTGACATCACACCCAATACACTATGATTCTCAATAAACCCATAAGAGGCGTACACAGAACCTGTTAAAGTCCCGGACGACCAAAACCAAAGCGTATTGATTGTCGCAAGTACTAGCGATGCAAGTCTCAAGTTAAGACCAAATACATCTACCCTGAAGCGGATTCCTATAGACATATAGTCATACTACCAATGGGATTCTGCGGGGTCTATCTAGAGCGAAGCTGTTCCCGTATCATCGGTAAACAAAACCTTCTATCACACTTGCATAAGTATCCAATACTTAAATATATGAGAACTATGCTGTTATGCTTTCATAACACGAACAAGTGCAATACTAGTCTATTCCGCATTACTGATGTCCAGTCTCGATAATACTACGACTAGGGATATTTAATGGTTAAACCTTTGTGGATTGATATTGTCCCATATCTTATAATCCGGAACTAATCATAATGACTTTTATCATTTATATATACAAGTAATCAAATTACAAAATGATAAAATAGCAATTCCCATTGTCACATAGTTAATTTGTACAAAAACCACAATGTCTTTTACAAATAGTGACGTTATGGGTCTTAATTGTCCAACAATCTCCCATTTGGCCTATAGCCAGTCACTCAAGCATCTAACACATGAACTATGTACGTGTCACTCAAAATTTTGCTGAGGAATAGCTTTCGTCAGCAGATCTGCAATTTTATCCTCTGATGCGACCTTCTCGATCTTCAGATCACCACGATGTATGATCTCACGAATCAGATGGAAACGTCGAAGAACATGCTTGGATTATTGATGAGACCGCAATTCCTTAGACTGCGTTATAGCCTCGTTATTGTCACATTACAATGGAACGGGCTCAGCTGCTAATGAAACTACTCCTAATCCAATTAGGAATTTACAGATCCAAACTGCCTCTTTTGCTGCTTCAGCTGCATCAATATACTCTGCTTCTGTTGTTGAATCGGCAACAGTCTCTTGCTCTGAAGATTTCCAGCTTACTGCTTCGTTGTTCAAACAAAATATGTACCCAGATTGCGACTTACAGTCATCTTTATCGGTTTGGAAACTTGCATCGGTAAACCCAGTTACCTCAAGTTCTCCATCTCCATAGATTAAGAACGCATCCTTAGTTCGTCTAAGATACTTAAAGATAATCTTAACCGCCATCCAGTGACCATCACCTGGATCGGCCTGATAGCGACTACACATGCTCAAAGCATAGGAGACATCAGGTCGCGTACATATCATGGCATACATGATCGATTCGACTACCGAAGCAAACGAGATTCGACTCATGTTGTCTCTCTCATCTTGAGTTTTAGGACACATGTCCTTAAATAGAGTGACGTCATGTGACACTGGCAACAATCTCCTCTTAGATTGTTCCATGTTGAATCTCTTCAACACTTTGTCAATATATGTGTTCTGGGAGAGTCCAAGCAGCTTTCTAGATCTATATCGATAGATCTTTATTCCCATAATAAAGGATGTTTCTCCCAGATCTTTCATGGAGAATTTTAATGAAAGCCAAGCTTTCACCGATTGTATCACGGGAATGTCATTGCCAATAAGCAATACATCATCAACGTAAAGGACAATGAATGTCATTGCGCTCCCACTAACCTTCTTATATACACAAGGATCATCCTCGTTTTGAACGAAATCATATTCTTTTATGATCTCATCAAAACGTTGATTCCAAGAACGTATTGTTTGCTTCAATCCATAAATGGATCGATTTAACTTACAAACCTTGTCTGCATGTTTAGGTACGACAAAACCATCAGGCTGTTGCATATAAACATCCTCCAAAAGGTTTTCGTTAAGGAAAGCGGTTTTGACGTCCATCTGCCATATCTCGTAATCAAAATATGCAGCAATAGTAAGCATAATCCGAATGGATTTAATCATGACAACTGGTGAAAAGGTTTCGTCGTAATCGACACCATGTCGTTGACGATACCCTTCCGCTACAAGCCTAGCTTTGTATGTTTGTATGTTTCCATCCATGTCAGTCTTCTTCTTGAAGAACCATTTACAACCAATAGGCTTTACACCTTCTGGTGCATCAACCAGTGTCCAAACTTGGCTGGTGTACATGGAATCCATTTCGGACTTCATGGCATCTTGCCATAAACCAGAGTCGATACCTTGTATCACTTCCTCATACGTAGCCGGTTCGTCTTCCTCAATAAGATTAATATCCACATGAGGTGAGATCAGAAACCCATACCTCTCAGGTTATTTTCTGACTCTCTCCAATCTACGTGGTTCTTGTGTATTCGAAGATTGTGGTACAGTCTCATCCCTGATGAAATGTTCATGTTCCGTTAAGGATTCTATGCCAGGAACAGTATTACTCTGATTTTCATCGAGTTCTACTTTCCTCCCACTGACCACTGCATTTAGGAATTCCTTCTCAAGGAAAACCGCAAGTAGAGCAACAAATACTTTGTTCTCTTGTGGGTTGTAGAAGTAATATTCTTTGGTTTCCCTAGGATAACCTACAAATAGGTATTTATCCGATTTGGGTTCAAGTTTGGTATCATCCAAACGTTTAACGTATGCCCAGCAACCCCAAATCTTCAGGAATGAGAAACCCGGTTTCTTTCCTGTCCATATTTCATACGGAGTCTATTGAACAGACTTTGACGGAACCTTATTCAAAATAAGTATTGCATTGTTCAATGCATATCCCTAGAAGGAAATAAGTAGCTCTGTGCGACTCATCATCGACCTTACCATGTCTAACAAAGTTCGGTTTCTCCGTTCAGACACACTGTTTAATTGCGGTGTTCCGGGAGGAGTCCACTGTGAAAGAATACCATACTTTTTCAAGTAATCGAGAAACTCATTGCTCAAGTATTCTCCACCACGGTCCGATCGTAATGTTTTAATACTTTTGTCGGTCTGTTTTTCTACTTCGTGTCGAAACTCTTTGAATTTCTCAAATGTTTCCGACTTGTGTCTCATAAGATACACATAACCATAATGCGATGCATCATCTGTAAAGGTTACGAAGTATTCATATCCACCTCTAGCCTGGCTAGACATGGGCCCACAAACGTCACTATGAACAAGGGCTAACAGTTCAGTAGCACGTGCACCTTTACCACTAAAATGTGTTTTAGGCATTTTTCCTAATAAACAAGATTCGCAGACGTCATATGAATTTGGATCAAATCCGTCCAAGTACCCACTCTTTGAAAGTGTGGATATGCGAGTCATGTTGATGTGTCCCAGACGACAATGCCACATATAAGTTTCATCTTTGTTACTTAATTTAAGTCTTTTGTTTGTTACATTATATGTTTGAGATTGATTTATATTTAAAATATAAAGACCATTATTTACATCAGTACTACATATCTCCATATCATTTTTATACATAAAACACCCATGTTTCTAAAAACAAAAGTATAGCCACATTGGGCCAATAAAGATATAGATATAATATTCCTAGTCAAACTAGGTACATAATAACAGTCTGAAATATTAAGTACATGCCCCGAGGGCAGTTCCAAAATATAAGTCCCAACGGCCAAAACGGCGACTCGAGTCCCATTTCCAATACATAGGTCAATCTCTCCTGAGGCCAGTCTCCTGCTAATCCGCAAATCCTGCACATCAGTACATATATAAGTACCACAACCAAAATCAAAAATTAAATTTTTAAAACAAGAAGTAGATATGTTTATTTCTATAACAAACATAACTGAAGCCGGTGTCTTGCCCGCTTTGATTTCCTTCATGTGCGCCTTGTACTCACGGCAGTCACCCTTCCAGTGACCCCGTTTGCCACACTGCAGGTATACATCTTGGGATTTGTCCTTAGCCTTCCCATAATACTTTGACAATTTGGCCTTGCCCTTCTTCTTCTTTACACCTCTAGTCGCCTTGGGCCAAGCCCTCGAAGACTGAGATGTTGAAGCGAAGTGCGCCTATCACTTTTTGCCCTTCAATTGCTCTTTTTCTGCATCATGCAGCATTGCCATCAGCTCTCCAAGAGTATGGTATTGGTTTATCATATTGTAGTTCATGATGAACCCGCTCCAGCTGTTAGGAAGAGACTGCAAGATCAAATCTATAGAAGTCTCAGCCTCAAAGGTTATGCCTAGATGACCCAGCTGTTCAATGTCAGCAATCATCTCTGACACATGGTGCTCAACCAATGTACCCTCTGACATTCGTGAGCATAAGAGCATCTTCTGCAATTCATACATTTGCGATCTAAGGTTAGATCGATGAAGGTCCTTCAATTTTACCATCATAGTATAGGGATCCAATCCCTTGTTTTGGCGACGAAATTGAGGGGTCATCGCAGCAAGCATGACGGACTGAGCAGTTGAGTTGTCATCTCTATGAGTCTTCCAAAGCTCAAGCTCAAGCGGCTGCTCATTTCCGGGCTTAGGCCCGAGAGTTCTCACTATCATATAGAGCATCCTCTCAGCCCCCAGGACAATCCTGAGCTTCATATCCCAATCAGAAAAGTTCGCGCCATTAAAGACATTTTCACCCATGATAATATCTTTAACCCCGATCTTTCCAGTCATCTTAATTGCAATAGTCAAACTATTCAATCAACGATATTTGGGTATAGTCCAACTGTTACAAGGAAAATAATAGAATATTAGTCCAACTAATAAATATATAATTGACGAAATAATTTGAAAGCGCATAATGCCAAGTATTTGAACGAAATTGCAAATTTAATACTGGCCTCCCATTATTTTTCGGCGAGCCTCTAACCCTCTGTTGAGTACTCGGGAAACCTAGTTTCCTAGTGGGCTAGGATCCCGTTAAATAACACACAACCTTGACTTTGGCCAACAAGCTGTATGATATTTAACTAGGTAGATCTCTAAGATCAATTGGATCTCATCCAATTCCTAGATCCGGTAGGTGGACCTCCAATTCCGAAACATATATACAATATATATGCCAATATATCCAATATATTTTCCTAACATTTTCCTCTGAATCAACTAAGCTTTGGCTTTGGCTCAACAAGCTTAATGATTCCAGTTAAGCGGGACCCATTGACTTTGGAAAGCTTCATAATCGATGTCGATGAACAAGAAGTGATCTTGACTTTGGCCAACAAATCACAACTTGGGCAAGACATACGATATGGAACAAAGCCTTCATGATTCAAACACATCCGCGATGGACAAATGTCTTGACTTTGGCCAACAAACCAATGCCAATCTTGGATCTTGAGAATGAATCATTCAATGGAAGGAAAACGTTTAATATTTGTTGAGGGTTTTTCGCGTAATTGGCAACTAATTAATTATATTTTATTAGGTCTCATCATACACCCTTAAACATGCATTCTAAAAGCATAATAAGGCGCGATAAATAAATTAATAATGATATGCAGATGGATATCTCACAAATTATTCCTAGAACAAATCACTCTCTTTCCTCTCCCTGGCTAGCACTATTCTAACTTCTACCCAATTAAATAATACATCAAAGAAACCTCATTACATTGAGGGGAATTGGTGAGAAGAGAATTACAAAGAATCGAGTGATAAGGGCTGGACACGCAGGTCCAATTTAATAAATTCTAAATTTATTACAACAATTTCCAAAATTGGCCTCACCCATCTAACATCCATATATTCACACAAAACATGTTATTCAATCAATCTAATCCAATTAATTAATCTTTGAATAAAGTGATCATCCAATGTTCAAACAATGATTTGATTTGCGCGAGTCAAACTCGTTTGAGAATAAGTACTCAAAGTATGAATTCTTGAATTATATCGAACTAAAATTTTAAATCCAATTTAATTTGTATTCAATACTAATTCTATATTTAATTCTAAATTAAATAATTACACTTTTAATGTGCCTTTGCGACTTAGATTCTAAATCTAATCTTAATTGGTCTCAAAGCCCAATTAACATCCAATGTCAATTTAATTAAAGTCCAATGGGCTTTCAATTAATTTCTTAAGGCATGGACTTTGGCAACCAAAGCTTAATAAGGAATCACCATTTGCCGCAAAATTAATTTTGGCCCATTAGGCCCAATTAATTATTTAAAGGCCCATTTATTATAATTGGACTTAATGGAATGGTTTTAGGCCCAATTTGGATCCAATCCAATTGTCCTAAACCAACGTGGCCCAACCAAGCCCATTAGGCCCAAATACAACAATTTTAGCCCAATTCCAAATTAAGCCTAATTAATTAAATTATCATATTCCAATTTCACAATTTAATTAATTAAAGTGTATTGCCATAATTAATTATTCAAATTAACAATTCCAAAATACCAATTTAAATAATTAATCATGCTTTATTATTATCAATACATGTCCAACATTATTGAAACAAAATCAACTCATTAACATGCTCCCAAGGTCACGACAATATGATATTTTTTTATATCCGATTTTGATTTCAATCCAATTAAATCATAAATCAATATATATCATGTCTTTAAACACATCCAATGGTCTAAAAAACAAAAATTACCATGATCTACAAAGGTCTATATATTCGGCCAAGCCTAAGTATTTGGGGAAAATTAATCCAATTAATTTTTCATCAAATTGATCATGCATAACACTTAGTTATCATTATGTAAGCATACTCAAGCAAACAATTTGATCAAATCATGCTCAAATAAAAAATACCCAAATTCAAGTATATAAACCCTAAGTCTATTTCATGCTCAAAATAGGCTCTGATACCATTGTTGGGTTTCTAAGGTCAAACCAAGATCATATTAAGCATGAAATAATATGAATACGTAAAGAAGTATAGCAGAAATATACTTACAAAGATCGGTTTCTTGGATGTGTTGATAACAAAACTTTTGCTTCTTTTGAAATGCTCCAAGCTATCTTTGAATGATGTTGAGCTCCAAGCTTTAGTGATTGAGATTCCAAACTCAATGGGAAAGGTTTCCCTATCACCTAAGTATGAATCTTTGTGTGCTAGCAATGGAGAAATTTGCAACAAAATTTGCCTAATTTTCTTTGAAGGTCACGACAATACAAAGAAAATGAGAGGAGAGAATTTTGTGTAGAGAGAGATGAAGTGTGTTGTGTTGACTTGTCTTTGATTTTCAAAAATCAAAAAGACATATACCAAAATCAAATGTTTGGTAGTCTATCACAAATCAAGTTGAGTGCAAGATAAGCAACCACCAACTTCCATCACCTTAAAGTAACAAAGTGACAAGTGATGTGACTTGTAGGCCCCACTTGATTCAAAATCTGAGTGGGCCCGCAAGCACATTCCGGGCTTGGGTTCGTTAATTCCAAATTAACGAATTTTCCGTTGCGACGTAATTAAATCAAATTTAATTAAATAATTATGCCTAGCAAAATTACTATTAAAGTCGCTCGCGAATTAATTCTAAATTAATTTGTTCGCCCGAATTAAAATCCAATTTTAATTCCGTTGTGAAATCCAATTTCATTTAATATATCGAATATATTATTTTAATCGATTAATTCCAAATTAATCGTTCTCTCTCTTTTAATTGAATTTTATCTCAGATAAATTCTTGCCGTAATTAATCATAGATTAATTTTCTCTCTCTTATAATTAATCTCAGATTAATTATGTTCGAGTCATACGTCATCGGTGAATCTTCGGGAAGCGACCCATGAGATCCCTGGATATGTTGGCAGTAAATCCGATCGTCGGACTATTCGAACACGTGCGTTCCTCGTACAATATTCTTACCGATTTACGAGACATGGTTGGCTTCTAGCAAAGCACCGTGCCTACCCAATTCTCCAGAAATATTCTTTAAGGAAAATATAATCTATAACAGGCGTAGTATACGTAGTATTGCGTATTGCGATCCAGTATCTGATGTCACATGCAAGGCCTGGGGCTGGAATAGTGTCTGCCCCGTACGAAGCATATATCGGATCACAAGCAACTAGTCTCTATGATCGGATAATCATGACCTTGTCATATTATCCCGATAGTTGCAACATAATAGAGAACCGGTTCTGTATCCCTGCGTGATCATCATCTCCATATGACTGAAGTGATATTTCTGTCTTGACATCACACCCAATACACTACGATTCTCAATAAACCTAGAAGAGGCGTACATAGAACCTGTTAAAGTCTCGGACGACCAAAACCAAAGCGTATTGATTGTCGCAAGTACTAGCGATGCAAGTCTCAGGTTAAGACCAAATACACCTACCCTGAAGCGGATTCCCATAGACACATAGTCATACTACCAATGGGATTCCGCGGGGTCTATCCAGAGCAAAGTTGTTCCCGTACCATCGGTAAACAGAACCTCCTATCACACTTGCATAAGTATCGAATACTTAAATATATGAGAACTGTGCGGTTACGCTTCCATAACACGCACAAGTGCAATACTAGTCTATTCCGCATTACCGATGTCCAGTCTCAATAATACTCTTATAATCCAGAACTAATCATAAGGACTTTTATCATTTATATATACAAGTAATCAAATTACAAAATGATAAAATAGTAATTTACATTGTCACATAGTTAATTTGTACAAAAACCACAATGTCTTTTACAAATAGTGACGCTGTGGGTCATAATTGTACAATAGTAATGCCACTTTTCGGCGTCGCGACGCTGCGACGGACACCTAGAAACATAAAAAATCAGGGTTTTACATGCACAAGGACAACAAGACTTCCTTATAAATATAGAAGCTCGTCCAAAACCCTTGAGAGGAGGCTAATACATAACTCAAAACTAAAAACACATAATTTCAGAGAGATACAAATAGGAAGATTGAAGAGCGACAAGAGAAGATGAAGGCGGTGACGTCCAGAGGCGAATGGATTTGATTCTAGTTTTTTCATCTGGTTTCTTTCTTCAAACTCTAATGATTTCTAATATGTTCATGACATTATTTTCATTGTTATTATCTTCAGTCGTGAACTAACTCCATTATTCTAGAGGATGATATAACATAATGCTTGAACATATGTATTGTTTTCCAATTTGAGTTTTATGAAGTTATAATTTGGTTTATTTATATTCTCATGTGCTTAATGGTTCTAGTTTGTGGCTACAAATTAAGATGACGAATGTTTAGAATCTATCGCTCGGGAGAGAGGGATTTTGAATAGGATATAGAGGATATAACCTAAGAATTTTATAAAGTTCGGGAGAATCTATAGTTCATTTGAAGTTGTTAACAAAGAATCACAATGCATAATGAATTGCTAATTATTAGATTTTTATAGGGATATCGAAGTCGATAATTAATAATCTTTTCACTATTGCTCGGGAGATGGAGTGTAATACTTTAGGATTCTGGGCTTATACACTAAACCGAATAATAGTTGATTGGCATGACAAATATATAGAGGATAGCTAGGTGAAATCAGACTCTAGAATCTCTCTATTCTTGGATTATTTTAATTAAACGTTATAATATTTCGTTTCTTTAGTTTTTAGTTTTAGTATTAGTTTATTCTAAATTTAGTTGCTTTCTAAATAAAATTATGTTTACTAATTATAGTACTAATGTGAATTGAATAAAATCGATGTGGGTTCGACACTCTCCCACTTATCTTTACTAAAACTTGACACCGTATACTTGCGGTACGATATAAAATATTACAACAATAATTCATTCATATTTCACCTAAATATATTATTCGATATCAAATAATAACATAAATAATTTAGAAAACACTGAGAAACTTTTACGAAAACATTTTTCCGCAAAATAGCATAAAACGAGTTTTCGGCCGAACCGACAAACCAATATCACAAGGGCCTGCCCAGCCCCAATTGTACTTGGGCAGTTCATGGGCTAACCGAACAGTGACCAATTCACTGTTTAGGCAGCTATTATCTGGTTAGCTCAAAAATTACTCTGTAATGCCGTTTTTTACCGTTTTTACGTATTTTCACTCCGAAAAATTTCTGGCAATTATTCTAATGCCCAATATACATCCAATACATGTAAACATCATAATTTTCATCATCAAAATTCTGGAATTTCCAGATCTGGTCAGAGAATAAAATTAATAATTTTTCATACTTTAAATCCAATTCTCTCAACATTAATCATATTAATATCTACACCAATCAAAGCCGTCGCAAATGAAAAACTCAAGAATAATTATAGGTATTATTAGAGTGGTCATAACATTCTAGAATATTTAAATAAATCTAAAGAACTCGTACTTCTACTAGATAATGCGAACCTGCCCATTTGAGTTTACGTTGTATCAAGTCCAATTTCAGCGGCATGATGTTTATCCAAGTGATTGTTCATATTGCCATAGCCGCTAGTAAATTTGTAAGATACACCCATTACTCTTGGACCTTCATTTTCAATCTCGACTAAATGAAAATGAATTTTGAAAATATCGGAGGATCGATACTTTACTTCTCTTCGCCGTTTACTGATATTTTGGTCGCTCTCTTGGGTTGGCACATTGGATATGGTGTTCTCATATGAGCTTGCCATTTTTTGGTTAATATTGAAAAATGAGAGAATTGAGCATGAGAAATTGAAAATGAGAGAATTAAAGATTGAGAGAATTGAGAATTGGTGTGTTGAAAAAATAAAGAATGACCCATATTTATATATTTTTGGATTATTTTTGTGATACCTAAAATGCCCCTAAACTAGTCGTTTTATTAATGTTATTCAGGATAATTTAGTAATTAGATTACAAAAATAAATTAAAAAACATTTTTTTTTTTTATTTTTAGGGCAAAGAGCCAACGGCTCCCTACCCACTGCGGGTGTAGCCCAACGGCTACTTCAACGGTTCTGATTGGAACCGTCGTTCAGTTGGGTTAGGGATGAATCCTAACCAAATCGAACAAAACCGATTCTGATTCCGGTTTCGAAATCCGAACCGACCTGTTCTAATCGGTTAGATTTCGATTACGAATTGGAACCGTGGCCAGGTGGGTGAGGTGGTGAGATGGTATGTATGGCCATACAAATTTCGCTAAAATAAGAGAATCCACGTGGCAAAAAAGTGGTGAATGACTTTTATGGTAGCCACCTATAATGCCACGTGGTGACATAGTAACACACTTGTCAATTGACTAAAGCCCAATACGGCATGCAGTATGTAATTATCTTTACACCTTTTTTTTTTTTTTTTTTTTTTTTTTTTTTTTTGGAAACGATGGAAACCCCGACCACCAAACCACCCATTCTGGGCCGCGGCGCAGGTAAAATCACCGGCTGTCCCAACCTCTTACAAGAAGTGCACCCCCTGGATTCGAACCCAGAACCTCAAGGTGAGATCATGGACCCTACATAAACAAAACTCCTCCAATTCCAAAATCAACCCCCGAAAACAAACTTCGATCAAAAAAGGAAAATGATGAATTTGATAGCAATATGTCTTGTTGTGAGTTCGCTAGCAGCAGCAGGAGTTTGGTCTCCAAGTCCAAGCCCAGAAAAACAGGAGGAAAAAAAAGAGGTGATAGTGAAAGAAAGCAACAGAATTGTGGTCGATGAGTTTGATCAAGAAGGAAAACACAGCACAAAAGTATCAATCACACCTCAAGAACATGACCAATATCACATCCCCAAGCCTGCAGCTTCAAATATTGAAGAAAAAATATCTTCCGCTGCTGCTGATGCTTTGAACAGCGCCAAGGACAAGATTAAAGAAGCCACATCTGTGCTTCCGAATCTGGGCCAAGGCCTTTCTGGGTTTAAATCCTATGATTATGGTCATGTTAGTGGAACTGGTGCCGGTGCTGGTGCTGGAGAGCTTATATGTGATGCATATGGGAAATGCAAGCATAAGATTGCTAGTGCATTTGAGAAAGCAAAGGACAAAGTATCTGGAGTGATTGATGAGAAAAAAGAGATGGCTTATGAGGCTAAAGATATTGTACAAGATGCATATGGTAAAGCCAAAGTCACTGCTTCAGAGAAGGCTTATGAGGTCAAAGAGGCCGCTAAAGATGCGAACGGTAAATCCAAAGAGAACATAAAAGACGCAATGGCTATAGGCAAGACGATTAGGAAAGATATAGTAACGAACGTGTCTGAGGAAATGGAGAATGTTCGAGATAGTGTTGCGGAGAAATCAAAAGAAGCGAAAGAAGGCACTAACCATGCTGCCAAAAGGCTTGGTCAGTATTTGCATGGCCTTTTGAGATATATGGGAATTCCTCGGACACAAAATGCTGTGATGGGTGTGATTAATCTGCTGGGATTATCTACGGCTTATGGGATGAGTGTATGGGTGAAGTTTGTATCAAGTTATGTACTGGCCGAGTCTTTGCCGAGGCAACAATTTGGGATTGTGCAAAGCAAGATATACCCTGTTTATTTCAGGGCCATGGCTTGTAGTATTGGCTTTACTTTGTTAGGTCTTTTGCCGCGTTTGCTCTCAAGCAAGGCTGGAACGTTTCAAGGATTCATTCTTTTGGCATCCATTTTTATGGTGTTTATCAATTCCATCTATTTGGAGCCTCTAGCTACTAAGGTACACTACTTGGAACATTGGAGTCGGAATAAGAACCTAATAAGTTCAAAGCGTGCGTTAGTTAATCTTTAAGCGCTAGTTTTTAACTAGCGTTTTCCAACATATTGTCCCATAATTTTAAGCAATTGGGATTGAGTTTCAAATGCACATTGTTTTTATTGTATCTTGTAGGTGATGTCTGAGAGGATGAAGCTTGAGAAAGAAGAAGGAAGAGGGAGAGAGAGCCAAATTGGTGAAACTATCAGGGAGCAACAAACGGCAACAGAACCTGCAACAGCTCCAGAGAATCCAGAGCAAGAGATTAGATTGAATGAGAGGTTGAAGAAGCTAAATACCTACTCTTCCGTCCTAAACGTAATGTCTCTAATGTGTCTCTCTTGGCATCTTGTTTATTTGGCTCAGAGCCTTCACACGACTTGCTAGAGATCCTAAGAAGCTTAAGCTAAGCTAAGCTCTTGGAGGTGTTTATGAAGTTGCATGTAATTTTGGTCAAGTTGGTTTTGTAACACGCTACGGGAGAAGCTTGTGGATTGTAGGAATGCTTGTATAAATGTTTACTTTTTGAAAATACTGTAAATAAATGAAATATTGGGCAGTGAATGCACAACAAGAAGAGATGGGGAGGCATTGTAATTACCAGACGTCAAGCATCAGAAATTATTCTTCCAGCAATCATGCATCTCCTCCTCAAATCTTCCAAACAGCTGAAATTGTTCAAATATTTACCAGCCAAAGCATTTAGTAAACATTAGATCCATATCTCAAGCCCACGATTTTTCTTCCTTCCTTTTTTTTTTTGCAGTCTCTCAGACAAATTGGATATATATCTAGTAAGAAAAGATATTTTGATAATATATTTACCTTTTCGTTTGGTAGGCAAATTCTTGAACTTTGTTGTGTAGACGTGTGCCGTCTCATGTATTTTTTAAACTGATTTCATATAGTAAATGTATCATCTCGCACGTTCGTAATTTATTAAAATATAGATATTTTTATTGGAATATTACAATAAATATATATATACACATGAAAAAATTGTTGGTAGATATGTGTTATTAAATAATTTTAACATGCAAAATAATCTTAACATTATCATAAACAGAACATTAACTAAAAGACTTAGAAAAACCTGGAAAATATTGAAGATGGTAAAATTTAATCCAAGTTGAGGTGCCTCTATCACATCGAGAGAGTTAAAAAGGTATATCTCGAAAATTTAGAAAATTTTCTTACAATTATATTTAGAAAATTTTCTTATAATCCTCCACAATTTTCCTACAATCCAAGTCGAGTTGCCTCTGTCACATCCTATTACCATATTTAGAAAATTTCCTACAATCCCCCACAATTTTCTAAATATTCATGTAGACACTTAAAAGAGTTTCCGTGAATAAAACTTCATCGAAATAGGTAGCTTTCACCTTGAACCTTTCCTAGTGAATGACAATCGGATTTATTAGGCGAACCAAGACCCATAGTCTTGAACTGTTCTACCGTTGGTGTAAACCTAGACAATTTTTAACACACAGCTTCACTTCGACCATTTCCCGTTCTACGGTTGTGTTCATTTCGGCCATGAACATTAGTCATGAATTCATCAAGTACTTTAGGGAATTCAGTCGTTTAAAAACTTCCATGGAAGCGCCTCACTTCTTACTTGAAATAGGTGATCTACCATAAAGAGGTAATCTGCATTACCCCCATTAGGACTCTTCTCCTAATATAGTGATCATTAAAAGCCTTAGTTTATCCTAAACTTGACAGACAACACTCTATGTCATTATAGGAATGGGAAAGAGTATAAAACTCTATAGTGCTTGTTTTGAATTTGCACAAAGTTTCGGTTGTCCCTTTTGAACCTAGATCTTGGGATCTCTAGTCAGTTAGGTTGGGTTTCCACGGTGACAATTAATAATTTATAGGCTTCAAGCTCATTCCCATCGATGACTTCTCAACTGGCTCTCTAGGTAAACCTTTAGTAAGTGGATCCTCTAGGTTTTCCTTCGATTTGACATAATCTATCGAAATTATGCCACTTGAGAGCAGTTGTCGTGTGGTATTATGTATGCGACATATGTGTCGAGACTTACCATTATACATTATATTTTGGGCTCTCCCAATAGCTGATTGACTATCACAATGTATGTTTATCGCTGATGAAATAGTTTTGGCAAATTTGGAATATCTTCTAGGAAATTTCGAAGCCATTCCATTTCTTCTACTGTTTTGTCTAATGCTATGAACTCAGATTCCATAGTAGACTGGGCAATACATGTTTTCCTCGAGGATTTCCATGACACGACTGCACAACCAAGTGTGAAAACAATTCCACTCGTAGATTTGGAATCCACTGTATCAGATATCCAGTTAGCATCGTTGTATCCCTCTAGAACGACATGATATCTCGTCTACTGCAAACCATATTTTGAAGTTTCTCTCAAATACCTCAAAATTCTTTCTTTGGCTTTCCAATGGTTGTGTCCAGGATTACTTGTATATCTGTTAAGCATGTTTACAGCTTGAGCGATATCAGGTCGTGTGTAATTTGTGAGATACATCAGACTTCCGATTATTCTCGAATACTCTAATTATGATACGCTTGAGCTAGTATTCTTTGATAAATGAAGAGTTAGGTCCACAAGAGTTCTACCCACATTTAGATCCTTGATAAATGAAGAGTTAGGTCCACAAGAGTTCTACCCACATTTAGATCTCATTTATTATATTTCTCAATTATCTTCTCAATATAATGAGTCTAAGATAATATATAACTCTTGATGTTCTAGAAATCTTAATTCCTAAGATCACATCAGCTACTCCTAAATCTTTCATATCATATTTGGTGGTCAATACTTTCTGGTACACTGAATCATCTCATGATTACTACAATTATCAGCATATCGTTCGTGTAGTAGAGACACACAATGACATATCTTTTTGAGTTGATTTAGTGTATACACACTTATCACACTCATTAATTTTAACCCAATTGACAATATCTCTTTGTCAAATTTTTCATGCCATTATTTAGGTGCTTGTTTTTATCCGTATAAGGATTTTACAAGTTTGCATACCTTCTAATCTTGTCCAGGATTGAAACCTTCTCAATCTTTCTTTGGATCTCTCTAAAATATGTATTTTGAGTTTTGGTTGTGTATTAGCCTCTTTAGGGTTTGGACGAGCTTCTATATTTATAGGAAAGTCCTGGAGTCCTTGTGCATTTAAAACATTGATTTCTGACGTTTCTAGGTGTCTGCCACAACGTCACAACGCCGGAAAGTGGCGTTGCGACGCTGTTCTCTCGGGATTTATGCATGTGAGATGCTGAAGGGACGTCGCGACGCCCATGAGTGGAGTTGCGACGCCAAACATTTTTTCATGATTAGTCATTTCTGCATTTTAGCCTTCCGCGTGCTTCTGATTCGTCCGTAAGGTCCCCAAAACAAGTCAGATTGCCCCAAGATCCATGTTCCTGACCGGCGTAAACACACACGTATAACGCAAGCGCACGTATCGTTCAAGTAGTATAAAAATATCGATCCCACGAGGACTTAATTCCTACTGTTGTTATTAATATTGATAGTATTTATTTACAGGTATCTAATTATAGGGAGAGGGAATTGATTGCTTTTGGTTGGTTGAATGTGGTTTTGCAAAATAAAATAAAAACAGACTCAAAAGAAAATACTAAGGAAAATAAAATAAAAAGACTCAAGGATCTAGGGTCGTGACTCCACACAATTATTATAAAGATGAATTGATCTCTTATTTATGTGTAATAAATTAATTTGCTAACCTGGAACACGATGATATGCGAAAGCCTCTTCCGATGGTCAGACGCAAATACCCAGTATAACCCAATTGAACCATATTCCTATGTCAACCAAATTACCTGGATTCATTAAGATTAAGTTCCAATTATGGCTACCCACGCCCGACAGGTATATTCCTATCCTGTAAGGAAATCTATTAAAGGGTTATCTATCCTCAAGGAAGATCGTGAGCTATTGAATCTAAGGCTGAAACCTAAAATCCCTATGTCTAGTTCATTTTAAGTTTACCAAATCAATCTTATTGGTGATCAGACAACAAGAAGCATTAAGCTTAAGACTCAATAAACAAACTAAAGAATTACCCATAAAAAGAAAATCAATTATTAAGTGTGGATATTGTGTTTCATCACTTCCCTAGAATAAAATAAAATGCTGGGGTTAGAGGATCCACAATTAATATTTATTATCTAGGAATCTCACTTATTATAATATATAAATTATTTTATATTCTGTTTTCTCAGGAATTAATAATGTTAAACATTTAAAACCAGCCATATAGGCGGTAATCCATTTAGTCCAATTACACCAGCCATATAGGCGGTAATTATCTGTCACATAAAGACCAGTCATATAGGCGGTAAGGTAATTTATATTTAAACCAGCCATATAGGCGGTAATAAAGTCTGACATTAATTAATCCGGTTAAATTATAATTTAAATATTATAATTAAGTGAGATTTACCTAAATAATTATATTAAAGGTTTCACCTTTTACCCCAGCGGTAAATTAACTACTAAACATAAAAGAAAAGAGAAGAAGAAGAACTATTATTAATATTTAAAATACATAATTAAAAATATTATTTATATATACAAAACTAGATGCAATCCTTTAAAAACAGGGAAAAGCTCCCAAGGAAAGCATGAGGAAAAATGAAATCTGAAGGCTTCAATTTATAGGCGTTTTTTTGGTCCAGCGTCGCGACGCTGAAAATGCACTATCGTCGCGACGCCAGAAACAGTTTCTGGAGTCCACACGTACGTTGACCACGCGGTTGTCGGCACAATAATTGGTGACACGTGTCACGCTCTGGTTGGCTGGCGATGCGGTCCAATGAAATCGCGCCACGTGTCAGCTTGTGATTGAGTGGAAATTCGGTCTAATAGAATGGTGACACGTGGCATGCTCTGATTCGTCGATTATTCAATCCAATGGCGGGACGACACGTGGCACGCGCTTGGTTTGGTCAAATCAGATGTTGACACGTGGCGGCCGGCGCACATTAGCAGAACCGCTGTGATGGTGACACGTGGCATGGAGCACGTTAGCATGATCGGCACACGTTAGTAAATTTTGACCAATCAGATTTGGACACGTGTCACACAGCGCAAGAGAGCAGGTCCGGCGCATGATGGGCGTCGCGACGCGCAAGGATTCAGCGTCGCGACGCCGAAATGACGAAAATGCCTTTTTGTCCAATTTTATTCATTTTGCCCCCAAATTATCTCCAATGCTTTCCAAACTTTATTTATCTGCAAAATAACACAAAACACATCAAAACGTTCACAAAACTCAAGAAACTATACAAAATATTAGGTTAAATGAGTGGGAAATAGTGATAGATTTACCACTCATCAGTTCCAATGCTTCCTACAAATAAAACATAAAAGAAACTAAAAAATACATTGAATGACACAGACCCTAACAAAATAGTAAGCTAAAAATACATGAATAAGTGGGTATAAACCGCACTTATCCAACACCCCCAAACTTAAGATTTTGTTAGCCCGAGTAAAAGACTAAATAAAAACTAAATAAAAATTTAAAAAAAAAATAAAATTAACTAGGCCACTTTCGTAGGGATCACGATTGCATTTAGCATATGCAACAATCCTTTAAACCCCTAGGTTGCCTCGGTGGACAAGTTATAGTCTCATGAGGGCTTGTAGCGACGACACCCTCAAACGTCATTCAAACACATGCAATCATGTAAAAATAATAAAAGTAAATAAAATAAAATAGTCCCGATAATTATGCATAATATTGTCATCAAAGAATGCCTACTAATGAAATCAGAGAACCTCCAAAGTACCCAATGTAACTCAAATCCAAGTTCTTGAATAAATCATCTAAGCCAGACTCACAGTGTGTATGTGTGTGTGAAAGTTCTTTCACAGCTCGACTACTAAGTATGTCAACTCAATGATTTCGTCTCAAATATTGGGATCCGATGGGTCAAACCAACCTAGATATCTTAAAAGTACTCCGTATTTGCCTTATTTTGCTCAGTATGGTATGTTTTTTTCTTTTTTTCTTTTTTTCCTTTTTTTCATTTTTTTTCAACACACCTACCCTTTAAGGTAGCATTTCTCCTCATGGCGGTCCTAACACTCGCCCATGGGTAGCTTCACGCTTATCGGTTATAAGTGGTTTAACTTTTCTTTCTTTCTTTTCTCTTGCTTTCATTCTTTTTCAATCAATTTTTTTCTTTTATTTTTAATCATACCATACATCATAACACTAGTAAATCGAGACAGACATCTAAGAAAATGGTCATTCATCAGCAAGTAATTTCTTCAACTAGACACTTTGCCAACTACCTAAGTGTTGGGGTTGGTGCTCAGAGCATCAATTCCCAGTTGTATTTCCTTATAAATACTATTGTAAACGTTTTATTATGAATAAAATGAGCAATTTCTATAATATAATATATCTTTTTATATGGTAAAGACGTAATCAACCTTAGAATGATTAGTCATGATGCAGTTGCAAAAGCGTCGCAACTGATATTGAGTTGTATCATGACGTTGTCATTCTCAGACAATTCCTGGTCAAGGTTTACGCTACTTGGTCAGTAAAGTAAACTCATTAAGATCGGTACATGTCGTATACTAGAATATATGATTCCAATGGTTTCTCAATGAACCATGAGTCTTGGAGACTCGTATAGACCCGTAGGTGTTTATAGCGGATAAACACTGAATAACTCACCGAAGATTCTTAATGGATGGTACACCAACGTCAATAAGAATCTTCTCGGATTGAGTAGCATTTGTGATTCTTCGACATGAGATACCATTGTGGGCACATGAGACATCTTCCACACTTAAATGGCAGTCACGTCACCGATTTATTCAAATCAGACCTCCGTCTGTTCATTGGGTGTGGACAGATCCTCAGGGTGTCCTGTGTGTGTCGAGATATGATCCATCAGTTCTGTGTACAGAGCATATGTAGTCCATATATGATTAGCAATCAGATAAAAACCATGGGCTCGTGGTACACTTTAGAAGTGAGTTCTAAGCGTTCTTTTAGATATTGCTAATAGAGACGTCCACGAGATTGTCCCTATAGAGATTTGACGTTTACATCTATATCTCTGGGATATATCCGGATACATGTGATGGAGGAATTAAACATATGCCATGACTCGACATGTATGATTCAGCGAGTTTATCTATGGTCGTCATAATTTACGGGTGGGTAAATTATGGACACGAAATTGGATTTCGTGATGGATATGTCTGAATCTAGAGAGTCTCACTAGTGAAATATACTCTTAGAGCACTAGGGCAACTCTTATGAATAATACTGATTATTTATAAGTCGTTTAAATGTTGAACGAAAAATACATGCGAATGGACCTAATAGACATTTCCTAATTATTGTGTATTTGTATTTAATTATAGATTTTATTAAATATACATTAATTAAATGTCAAATTATGATATTTGACATATATCATAAATATATATGTATTTGGAAATTTAGAGTAAATATAATACATATATTTAAAATATTTGTATTTAAATAATTATTTAATTATATAATTGTTAAATAATTAAATTAATTAAAAATATAAATATCTTAAGTCTTGATATTATTTGGAAATGTCTTGAGTTGCTTTTGTTGACTTGTTGAATTTCATTAAAGGTGTAATGATCAAGTTGCAAGTTGATTAAAGCAAACTTAAATGAAACAAAAATAAAATATCTAGATAATTATGCTTACCAATTTCGGCCAAGGGCAATATTGTTAAGTATATATTGTTTTGTTTCATTTTCATTAGGTTAAGGTTCATTAGTTACCACAAACAAATACAAAAGAGTTGAGAGAAAAGTTTGAAGAACAAAGAGAAAAGCTTGGAAATTTCTTGACTTTGTAAGTTTTTCTTTAAATCTTCCAACATAGAAAATGTTTATAACATGCTTAGCTTCAACATTTGTTGCTAGGATGTTGTCTCTACACTTATAGTTTGTGTTTTAATTGGTTGTGAACTTGTTTGAAAGATGTATGCATGTATGGTTATAAAGTAAGCTTGAAATGGTTTCAAGGGCTTACTTTTGATTATTTGATAATCATGTTGTCATTCTAGAGTTTCTAAGCCACTCATTGATGACTTAGAATTATTCTTGAGTTGTTTCATGATGGTGAGACTTGATTGGTGTGAAAAAGTTTCAATTAAAGTGATGGATTTAATTGATTTGGTAAATTTTGTCAATTTGAAGAAATTATAAAATTAGGGTTCATAACCCTTTCCAAATTTAGGGATTTTTATATATGTGATGTATTATGGTGTGTATATGATGCATATTAATGTTTTAGTTGATTGGATTTGATCTTGGCATGTTTTGAACATAAAATGACCAAATTGTAAAAACTGAAAAATGAAGGGGTTGTTCGGCAATTAGCTAAAAATTGGGGATTTTGTTGCAATCTGATTTTGATGTGTTGGACATGTTGGAAATCATTTTAGAAATGATTTAGAATCATCCAAAATTATATTTGACAATTTTAGGACTAAAATGATCAATTTGTAAAGTTGTGGGGCAATTCAGTAATTACCAAGAAATTTGATTTCTTGTGTAATTTTTTAGAATTTAATAATTATGTAATTAATTTTTTTTAGAATTGATCCAAGAAAAATTTTGAAATCGGAAAATTTTGATTTTTCGCGTTTCTGCTGTGTTACCGGATTTTCGCTAGAAAACCCATACACTAACTTCTTAATGCTAAAAACCTATTATTAAGTGCTTAAGACTCTAACCTATATCACCTACTCAAGGCATCAGATAAAAATCAATTGGGAACTTATCATTTCTAAGACTTCATCGAAAGCAAACAAAATTCATCATTAGACTTATGTTTTACTATCGAGGACTAAAAACAATTTTTTTTTTAATAGCAGGAACTATCACTACATGCACACACCCCCAAACTTAAAAACTTGCATTGTCCTCATTGTAAGATAAACATAAAGAAACAAGAGTGAGAAACAACACTACCGTGCATGGAGTTTATCAGGCTCTTACTGGTAAGAATTTGATTTGCGCGGGTTATGTGGGTCGTGCTACCTGCATAAATAACATGCAAACTAATAAACAAACAAATAACACAATAAAATAAATAAATAAATAAAAAAAAAAATACAAATGCAAATGTTGCCTCCCCGCTAGCGCTAAGTTTAACGTCTTCAACTAGACTTAACCATCCAAATGGTCATGGTGGCTTCAACTTAGCAAACAAGATAGTCTCAACTGCCTTATTATTTGGTATCCACTGGTTGTTAAGACATGAAAAAGATAGCTTGGCAGACTGCAAAAATTTATCCATGGATGGTCCTTCAAGGTCTACTGATGGTTGAAATTTTGACTGCACATGTGGCAAAATTGACTTGATCACTTTTTTAGCTTCCGATGGATCATCTTCAAGTGAGCACTGACTCTGGATTTCCTCTTTTTGCGGTGCTTTGGGAGTGGCTGCAATTTTGGTTGTGGAGGATATTCTTTTATGCATGACTGCACTACGCTCGTAGGGTGCTGAAATATTGATTCACCCTGCATGTTTGCAACTCTCTTCTCTACAATATCTACCATGTGACATTCTGCATCACCTTGAGGACTCGGCATGACTTTGAAACCACTGAATGTGACTTCTTCATCTTGAACTCACATTTTCAATTCACATTTGTGGACATCAATGATCGCTCTGCCTGTTGCCAAGAAACATCTCCCAAGGATGATTCGAGTATCATGATCCTCTTCTATAGGACAAGTTTGGATGGTAATGGTTAGGCATAGGATTGCCTCTATAGTTGTTGAAGTTCTGATTGTTCACATATTGGACTTGCTCATATCCTCCATCATGTAAAATCATTCTATTAGCAGCAGCAGCAGCTTCAATAGATGGTTGGCCATGTTGAGTGGTCAATGCTGCTAGATGAGTCGTGAGGGATGACACTTGAGCTGTAAGTGTAACAATAAGATCCACCTCATATATACCAGCCACCTTAGGCACAGTAGTGCGTTCACTTGGCCATTAGAAACTGTTAATTGCCATCTCTTCCAGTAGAGCATAGGCATCGTCAGAAGATTTCTTGAATAAGGTTCCTCCAGCAGCTGCATGGACCATGGTTCTATTAAGACCATTTAACCCATTGTAGAATAACTAAATATGAACCCAGTCTTCGAAATTATATTGTGGACATCTCCTGAGTAGATCTTTAAAGCGCTCACATGCCTCATATAAGTTCTCGGTCTCAAACTGCTTAAATATGCTAATTTCTTTTCTCAATTGGGCTGATTTAGCTGATGGAAAGAACCTCGCCAGAAATGTTGTAGCCATATCCTGCCATGTCATGATACTCCCATCAGAATGGATTGCAGCCAACCCCTAGCCTTATCTCTTAAACAGAATGGGAACAAGCGTAGCCTTTTAGTCACGGCATTCATCTTTATGGTGTCCGCTATCTCCAAAAACATCATTAAATGCACATTGGGATCCTCTACGGCTGGATCCCCAAACTGATTCTTTTGCACCATGTTGATCAATGAAGGTTTAAGCTCAAAGTTATTATCATTGATTGGTGGGTGCACATGTTGGGTTTCTATTAAGTCCCAAGATCTATTTCAAGCAAGAAACATATGTGCGAATACAATAATGAAATATGGCGGAATCATACTTACATCGATCGGATATGCGATGCAAGGAACAACAAAAAACTTCAAGCTTTTCCTCCTTGGAAGCTCACGGCATTCACCAACATTTGTGCTCCAATTTTCGGCCATGGATGTCCTCCAAGCTCCAAGCTTTGTGTAATGATTCCATGCTCATAAGTTAGTTCCCTATCACCTTAGGATGACCCTTCATATGCTAGCATAGGAAAAATTGCCACAAATTTTCCTTTTTCTTGTTCTTGCTCACGGTTTTGGCAAGCCAAAAGGGAGAAAGAATTGGCCCTAGGCCGAATAGAAATAAGAGAGGAAGAAGGCCCCATGGCCGAATATGGAGAGAGAGAAGAGAGGTTAGAGTTGTGTGAAATGTTTTTCAAAAACATATACCAAAATTTTTGGTCAAAGCTTTTCAAAAAAGCAAACAATTTTGGAGGCAAAAATACATTAAATGCATTCAACAACCCACATCAACTATTCACATCAAAAGTGACTAGACATCACATCACTCAAAGTGACAAGTGATTTGACGCTTGATGTGACTAGTGGTTTGATGCTTGATGTGACTTCTGGGCCGCACTTGAATTCGAAATACGAGTGCGCCCGCAAACACTCCGGGCTCGGGTTCGCTAATTTTGAATTAACGAATTTTCCGTTGCGACGTAATTAAATAATTATGCCTAACAAAATTACTATTCACATCGCTAACGAATTAATTCTAAATTAACTCGCTCGCCCAAATTAAAATCTTATTTTAATTCCGCGTCAAAATCTAATTTCGTATAATATATCGAATATATTATTTTATCGATTAATTCCAAATTAATCGTTCTCTCTCTTTTAAATAATATTTTATCCCAGATAAAATATCTCCGTAATTAATCCCAGATTAATTTTCTCTCTCATCTAATTAATCCCAGATTAATAAAGTGCGAGTCATACGTCATCGGTGAATCTTCGGGAAGTGACCCATGAGATCACCGGATATGTTGGCAGTAAATCTGGTCGTCGGACTATCCGAACACGTACGTACCTAGTACTACGTTTTTACCGATTTACAAGACATGGTTGGCTTCTAGCAAAGCACCGTGCCTACCTAATTCTCCAGAAATATTCTTACTGGAATATATGACCTATATCAGGCGTAGTATACATAGTATTACGTATTACGATCCAGCATCGGATGTCACGTGCAAGGCCTGGGGCTGGAATCGTGTCTGCCCCGTACGAAGCACATATCGGATCTCTGGTAACTAGTCTCTATAATCGGATAAACATGACCTAGTCATAATATCCCGATAGCTGCAGCATATAAGAAAACCAGTTCCGTATCCTACATGATCATCATCTCCACTATGACTGGAGTGATACTTCCATCTCGACATCACACCCAATACACTACGATTCTCAATATACCCAGAAGAGGCGTACACAGAACCGGTTAAAGCCCTGGACGACCAAAACCAAAGTACATTGATTGTAGCAAGTATTAGCGGTGCAAGTCTCAGGTTAAGACCAAATACACCTACCCTGATTCGGACTTCCATAGACACATAGTCATACTACCAATGGAATTCTGAGGGGTCTATCCAGAGCGAAGATGTTTCTGTACCATCGGTAAACACAACCTCCTATTACACTTGCATGAGTATCCTATACCCAAATATATGAGAACTATGACGTTATGCTCCCACAACGCGCACAAGTGTAATACTAGTCTTTTACGCATTATCGATGTCCAATCTCGATAATACTCTGACTAGGGATATTTAATGATTAAACCTTCGTGGATTAATACTGTCTCATATCTTATTAATCAGGAACTAATCATATGGACCTTCTATCATTTATACATCTTGGTAATCTAATTACAAATGATAAAAGTACAATTTCCTTTGTCACATAGTTAATTTGTACAAAAACACCATGATCTGTACAAATAGTGATGTTATGGGCCATAACTGTCCAACAATCTCCCACTTGGCCTATAGCCAATCACTCAAGTGTCCTACACCCGAACTATGTACGGTTCGCTCAAACTTCTGCTGAGGAAAGGCTTTCGTCAGCGGATTTGTAGTGTTATCATCTGATGCGATTTATACGATCATCACATCGCCACGATGTATGATCCGAAAGAATCAGATAAATATTTGAAGTATATATCTGGATCATTGATGAGACCATTAATTCTTTAGCCTGTGCTGAAGCCTAGCTCAGCTGCTAACAGAACTACTCCTAATCTGATTAAGATTATTATCGATCCAGAAGGCTTCTACTGCTGCCTCTGCTGCAGCAATAATCCACTTTTGTTGTTTATTCGGTAACAATATCTTGCTTGGAAGATTTCCAGCTCACTGTCCCGTTATTCAAACTTTATAGTACCGTTCTTACGACTTATAGTTGTTTTTATCGGTTAGGAAACTTGCAGCAGTGAACCCAGTCACTTCAAGTTCTCCTTCTCCATAGTATAAGAAAGCATCCTTAGTTTATCTAAGATACTAAAGGATGTTCTTAACATCAATCCAATGACTATCACTTGGATTGGCCTGATTGTGACTCCATATGCTCAAAGCATATGAGACACCAAGTCATGTACATTTATTTCAATGTACGAGTTCTCGGAGAGTATTAACAACTTTAAATCTATCCCAGTAGATCTTTATTCCTAGAATAAAGGTTGATTCTCCCAAGAATTCTACGGAGAATTTTCATGAAAGTCAAGCTTTCACCGATTGTATTATGGGAATATCATTTCCAAGAAATGATATGTCATCATTATTCAGGACTTCACTATCAGTGCGCTCCCACTAACCTCCTTATATACACAAGAATCATTTTTGTTTTGAATTAAATCATACACCATTATGATTACATCAAAACGATAGTTCCAAGAACACAATTCTTGCTTCAATCCATAAATGGATCGAATTAACTTGCAAATCTTGTTTGCTCGTTTTGGTACGACAAAACCGTCAGGATGTTGTAAACATCCTCCAAAAGGTTTCCGTTAAGGAAAGCGGTTTTGACGTTCAGCTGCCATATTTCATGAATGAAACATGCAGCATCAGCAAGCATTATCCAAATAGATTTAACAATGGCAACAGGTAAAAGGTTTCGTCGCAATCGACACAATGTTGATAACGATACCTTTTCGCTACAAGCCCAGCTTAGTACGTTGGTATGTTGCCTTCTATGTATGTCTTCCTTGAAGACTTATATACTACCAATAGGCACAATGCCTTTCGGTACAACAACCAGTGTCTAAACTTGGTTGGTACACATGGAATCCATTTTGGACTTCATGGCACTTTGCCATGATAGGGAGTCGATACCTTGTATCACTTCCTCATTCGTAGTTAGTTCATTTTCCTAAATAAGATTGACATCTTTATGAGGTGAGATCAGAAACCCATACCTCCAATGTTGTTTTCTGACTCTCTCCGAATTACGCGGTTCTTGTGTATTCGAAGATTATTGGTATAATTTCATCCTTGATGAACTATTTGTGTTCCATTAAGAAATCGATGCCTGAAACAGTATTACTCACATTTTCATCAAGTTTTACTTTCCTCCCATTTACCACTGCATATAAGTATTCCTCTTAGGAAAACCGCATGGCGAGCAACAATTACATTGTTCTCTAGTGAGTTGTATAAGTACTATACTTTGGTTTCCCTAGGATAACCTACAACTTGGGCACTTATCCGATTTGGGTTCTAGTTTGGTATCATCCAAACATATGCCTAGCATTCCCAAATCTCCAGGAATGAGAAACTCGGTTTCTTTCCTGTTCGTATCTAATATGAATTCTGTCTAACAAATTTTTATGGAACTTTATTCAAAATAAGTTTTGTACTATTAATGCGTATCCGTTGAAGGAAATGGTAGCTCAGAGCGACTCATGATTAACCTTATCATGTCCAACAAAATTTAGTTTCTCCGTTCAGAGACACCGTCAATTGACGTGTTCCGGGAGGAGTCCTCATTTAAAGAATACTATACTCTTTCAAGTATTTGAGAAACTTATTGCTTAAGTATTTTCCATCATGGTCTAACCGCGACGGTTTAATACTTTAGCCGATCTGTTTGTCTACTTCGTGTCAAAACTCTTTGAATTAATTAAAAGTTTTCGATCCGTGTTTCAAAAGAAACACATAATCATAACACGATGCCACATCCGTAAAGGTCACGAAACATTGATATCCACCTCTAGCCTAGCTAGACATGGGCCCACTTACGTCACTATGAACAAGGGCTAACAGATCGGTGGCACTTACACTTTTACCAAGTAAAAGGTGTTTTAGGCACTTTGCCCAATAAACTTGATTCGTAGACATCATTTGAATAGAATCAAATTTGTCCTAGTACCCACTCCCTGAAAGTGTGGGTATACGAGTCTTGTTAATTGTGTCCCAGACAACAATGCCACTTTTAAGTCTCAACTGATTAAATCAGTTTGAACTATTTGTTTTTCATGTCATATGTTTGAGATTTATTTATATTCAAAATATAAATATTGTTATTCACATCTAATGTTTTTATCTCAATATCATCTTTATAAAATGAAACACTTTAGTGTTCTAGAATATAAAGGTATACCCGCAACGGGTTAAACACTGATATAGAAATAATATTTCTAGTCAAACTAGTTACATTTTAACAGTTTCCTAATTTAACTACATACCCGAAGGGTAGTTCCTAAACTTAGGTTTCTACGGTTAAAACAGCGACTGTCGTCCGGTTTTCAATTCGTAGGTAAATCTCAACTGAAGTCAGTATCCTGCTAATGAGCAGATTCTGCACACCAGTACATATATTTATGTACCACATCCAGTATTTAAAATCCAATTTTAATACTAGTAGTGAACATGTTAATGACAAACATATTTTGAAGTCGGAGCCTTGCACCGTCTTCACTTCCTTCATGTCTGCCTTGTCCATACGGCAGTCATGCTTCCAGTGACCCCTTTTGCCACAGTTTAGGCAGACATTTTGGGATATGTCATTTGTCTTCCTATAAGATTATAATGATTTTACCTTTGCCCCTTTTCCACACCCAGACGCCTTCGGCCAAGCCTTGGCCTTCTAGAATGTCGAAATAAGGTGCGCATTGCGCTTCTTGCCTTATTGCAAACTTTGGCTTTGTCTCATTGAGTATAGCCTTTAACTCTCCAAGAGTTTACTATTGCAATTTGTACTTCTAAGATCTAAGGATAGATCTATGAAGATCCTTCAATTTCATTATCATACTATAAGGATCTAATCCTTAGTTCTGAATAAGAAATTAAGGAGTCTATTTGGCAAGCTTATTGGATTAAGCACTAAAGTTATCATCACATGAATATTCCAAATATCATGTTCTACTATTTGCTTAACTCCGGGCTTAGGCCCAAGAGGTTGTTCTATCAAATAGAATAACTTCTCAGTTTTCAGGACTATCCTGAAGTTTTATTCACAATTTGAAAATTAAAGCTGTTTAATGACATTTTCACCCAGTTTATGTTTTAAACGCTAATCTTTCAATCATCTTGATTCTAATAGTCCAACTATTTAATCAACGATTTTAGGTACTATTCATTATAATGATTACTATAGTCTAACTATATAATCAACTATAATTTAATTGTTAAATTCAATTATATTGATTACTATAATCCAATTATAAATCAACTATTAATTGAAATTAGTTAATTCAAATATATTGATTACTATAATCCAATTATATAATCAACTATAAATGAAATAGTTTGAATACAGTGCAACTGTTTAATTAAAACAACATTAATATTAGTCCAACTAATATATTAATTTATGTGACGAAAAATTGAAATGAGCGCGTATAGCAAGTAACTAAACGAATATTGCAAATTTAATACTTGCCTCCCACTATTTTTCGGTGAGCCTCTAACCCTCTGTTGAGTACTAGGGAAACCTTGTTTCCTAGTGGGCTAGGATCCCGTTAAATAACACACAATCTTGACTTTGGCCAACAAATTGTATGATAATTAACTAGGTAGATCTCTAAGATCAATTGGATCCCATCCAATTCCTAGATCCAGTAGGTGGACATCCAAGTCCGAAACATATATCTTATATATGCCAATATATCCAATATATTGCCTAACCTTTTTCCTCTGAATCAACTAAGTCTTGGCTTTGGCACAACAAACTTAGTGATCCCAGTTAAGCGGAACCCATTGACCTTGGAAAGCTTCGTAATCAATGTCGATGGACAAGAAGTGATCTTGACTTTGGCCAACAAATTACAACTTGGACAAGACACCAATATGGAACAAAGCCTTCATGATTCAAACACATCCGCGACGGACAAAGGTCTTGACTTTGGCCAACAAACCAGTGCCAGTCTTGGATCTTGAGTAAGAATCACGCAATGGAAGGAAAAATGATTAATATGTGTTGAGGGTTTTTCGCGTAATTGGTAACCAATTAATTATCTTTGTTAAGGTCTCATCATCATACACCCTTAAGCATGCATTCTAAACACATAATAAGGAGCGTAAGTAAATAAATATAATGATGATATGCGGATGGATATTTAAACATTGTTCCTAGAACAAATCTCTCCATTTCCTCTCTCCCGCTAGCACAAGTATTACTTCTACCCGATTACATAACACTTCTAAAGAGACCTCATTTACATTGAGGGGAATATGTGAGAAGAGAAATACACAGAGTCAATAGGTAATAGGCTGGACACGCAGGTCCAATTAATAAATTCTAAATTTATTACAATAATTTCCAAAATTGCCCTCACCCATCTAATATCCATCTGATATACATTATTCATACATCGCATCCATGTATTCACACAAGCATGTTATCAATCAATCTAATCCAATTAATTAATCTGAAAATTAATGACCATCCAATGTTCAAACAACGATTTGATTTTGCGCGAGTCCAACTCGTTTTACGAATAAGTACTCAAAGTACGAATTCTTGAATTAAATTAAACTACAACATTAAATCCAATTTAATTTGCATTTAATACTAATTCTATATTTAATTCCAAATTAAATATTTACACTTTTTAATGTTCCTTTACGACTTAGATTCTAAATCTAATCGTTACGGGTCTCAAAGCCCGATTAACATCCAATGTTAATTTAATTAAAGTCCAATGGGCTTTTAATTAATTTCTTAAGGCATGGACTTTTGGTCAATATGGGTCAAACCCAAATACCAAAGCCCATTTAAGGAATCACCTTTATTTGCCAAGAAACCAATTTAGGCCCATTAGACCCAATTAAAGTTAAAGGTCCATTAAGTCATAATTGGACTTTATGGGTATGGTTTTGGGCCCAATTGGATCCAACCAATTAGCCTAAACCAAACTTGGCCCAACCAAGCCCATTTAAGCCCAATTACAACTTTACAAGCCCAATTCCAAATTTGGCCCAATTAATTAACTTACAAAATTCTAAATTTCACAATTAATTAATCAAAGTGTATTCCATAATTAATTAACCAAATTAATATTTCCAAAACATCAATTTACTCAATTAATTATGCTCATTATCATCAAAACATGTCCAACACATTTTAATCAAAAATCAATCATTTCCATGCTTATCAAGTCTCGGCATTTTAGGGTTTATTTGTCCAATTCAAAATTCAATCCAATTAAATCTCAAATCAACATTACCCAATTGTTTCAAGTCATCCAATGATCAAAAAACAAAAAATACCATGACATTAGGGAAACTCCAAGTATTCGGCCAAGCCTACCAATTTGGGGAAAATTGATCCAATCAATATTTCATGAAATTGATCATATACAACTTCAATACAACATCATTCAAGCATACTCAATCAATCAATTTTATCAAATCATGCTCAAATTGATTTTACCCTAATTTTACCCTAATTTGTTTCATGCTCAAAATGGCTCAAGATACCATTGTTTGGGTTTCTATTAAGTCCCAAGATCTATTTCAAGCAAGAAACATATGTGCGAATACAATAATGAAATATGGCGGAATCATACTTACAACGATCGGTTATGCGATGCGAGGAACAACAAAAAACTTCAAGCTTTTCCTCCTTGTAAGCTCACGGCATTCACCAATCTTTGTGCTCCAATTTTCGGCCATGGATGTCCTCCAAGCTCCAAGCTTTGTGTAATGATTCCATGCTCATAAGTTAGTTCCATATCACCTTAGGATGACCCTTCATGTGCTAGCATAGGAAAAATTGCCACAAATTTTCCTTTTTCTTGTTCTTACTCACGGTTTTGGCAAGCCAAAAGGGAGAAAGAATTGGCCCTAGGCCGAATAGAAAGAAGAGAGGAAGAAGGCCCCTTGGCCGAATATGGAGAGAGAGAGAGATTTTCAAAAACATATACCAAATTTTTTTGGTCAAAGCTTTGCAAAAAAGCAAAACAATTTTGGAGGCAAAAATGTATTAAATGCATTCAACAACCCACATCAACTATTCACATCAAAAGTGACTAGACATCACATCACTCAAAGTGACAAGTGATTCGACGCTTGATGCGACTAGTGGTTTGACGCTTGATGTGACTTGTGGGCCGCACTTGAATTCGAAATACGAGTGCGCCCGCAAACACTCCCGGGCTCGGGTTCGCTAATTCCGAATTAACGAATTTTCCGTTTCGATGTAATTAAATAATTATGCCTAGCAAAATTACTATTCACGTCGCTAACGAATTAATTCTAAATTAACTCGCTCGCCCGAATTAAAATCTTATTTTAATTCCGCGTCAAAATCTAATTTCGTATAATATATCGAATATATTATTTATCGATTAATTCCAAATTAATCGTTCTCTCTATTTTAAATAATATTTTATCCCAGATAAAATATCTCCGTAATTAATCCCAGATTAATTTTCTCTCTCATCTAATTAATCCCAGATTAATAAAGTGCGAGTCATACGTCATCGATGAATCTTCGGGAAGCGACCCATGAGATCCCCGGATATGTTGGCAGTAAATCTGGTCGTCGGACAATCCGAACACGTACGTACCTAGTACTACGTTTTTACCGATTTACAAGACATGGTTGGCTTCTAGCAAAGCACCGTGCCTACCCAATTCTCCAGAAATATTCTTACTAGAATATGTGATCTATATCAGGCGTAGTATACGTAGTATTGCGTATTACGATCCAACATCGGATGTCACATGCAAGGCCTGGGGCTGGAATTGTGTATGCCCCGTACGAAGCACATATCGGATCTCTGGTAACTAGTCTCTATAATCGGATAAACATGACCTAGTCATAATATCCCGATAGCTGCAGCATATAAGAGAACCAGTTCCGTATCCTACGTGATCATCATCTCCACTATGACTGGAGTGATACTTCCATCTCGACATCACACCCAATACACTACGATTCTCAATATACCCAGAAGAGGCGTACACAGAATCGGTTAAAGCCCTTGACGACCAAAACCAAAGTACATTGATTGTCGCAAGTATTAGCGGTGCAAGTCTCAGGTTAAGACCAAATACACCTACCCTGATACGGACTTCCATAGACACATAGTCATACTAACAATGGAATTCTGAGGGGTCTATCCAGAGCGAAGATGTTTCCGTACCATCGGTAAACACAACCTCCTATTACACTTGCATGAGTATCCTATACCCAAATATATGAGAACTATGACGTTATGCTCCCACAACGCGCACAAGTTTAATACTAGTCTTTTACGCATTATCAATGTCCAATCTCGATAATACTCTGACTAGGGATATTTAATGATTAAACCTTCGTGGATTAATACTGTCTCATATCTTATTAATCCGGAACTAATCATATGGACCTTCTATCATTTATACATCTTAGTAATCTAATTACAAATGATAAAAGTACAATTTCCTTTGTCACATAGTTAATTTGTACAACAACACCATGATCTGTACAAATAGTGATGTTATGGGCCAACAGCACAATCCCAGAATAGTTATCGTCTATGAGCGGCTTGAAGTGATCTCGGATTGCCACCTGACGTGCATTATTCTCTCTATTTTCAGTCGTCATTGCTTCTTTTTCAAGTGTCTTTTCTTTCCTTAGTCTCCTCGTTGTTCTTTCTATTTCAGGATCCAACAGGAGCGAGTCGAGAGTTGTGGATCTTCGCATTCACTGAAGCAGAGAAAGACAAAAAAAATAATCAAATAAAAATAAAACAAAAATAAAATTTAAAATAAAATAATTTAAAAATAAAAATAAAAATCTAAATTAAAGCTAAAGTTACTTGGTAATAGTATTAATGTGAATTAAATTAACAATCCCCTGTAATGGCGCCAAGAACTTATTGTGATATTTTATATCGTACCGCAAGTGTACGGTGTCAAGTTTTAGTCTATGATAAGTAGAGTGTCGAACCCACAAGTATTGTATTCAACTCACACTAAATACTATAATTAATAATCCTAACTTTATTCAGAAAACAACTAAATTTAGATTAAACTAATATTAAAACTAAAAACTAAAGAAACGAGATAAGATAATCCAATAAGAGAGACATTCTAGAGACTGATTTCACCTAACTATCCCCTATGTATTTGTCATGGCATTCAATCTTTATTTAGTTGCATTGTTTATAAGTCAAGAATCCTAAAGTATTCCATTCCCTCTCCCGAGCAATAGTGAAAAGAATATTAATTACAGACATTGATATCCTTATAAAAATCTAATAATTAACAATGCATTAAGCTTTGGATTCTTTGTTAACGACTTCAAATGAATTATAGATTCTCCTGAACTCTATAAAACTCCTAGGTTATATTCTCCTGATCCTATTCAAAATCTCTCTCTCCCGAGCGATAGAATCTAAACATTCATCATCTTAATCTGTGGCCAACAAACAAGAAGTATTAAACGCAAGAGAATATAAATAAACTGAAATATATCTTTATAAAACACAAACTGACAATCAATACATAGGTTCAAGCATTGACTACATCATCCTCTAGAATTATGGAGTTAGTTCATGACCCAGTAATAAAACAATGGAAGTAATATCATGAACATAATAGAAATCATTCGAGATTTAAGAAAGAAACTAGATGATAAAATCCGAATTGAATCCCTTCGTCTTCGGACGTCACCGCATTTGTCTCCTCTTGTCGCTCTTTAATCTTCCTCCTTGGATCTCTCTAAAATATGTGTTTTTGAGTCTTGGTTGTGTATTAGCCTCCTCTTTAGGGTTTTGGACGAGCTTATATATTAGGAAAGTCCTGGAGTCCTTGTGCATGTAAAACCCTGATTTCTAATGTTTCTGGGTGTCTGTCGAAGTGTCGCGACGTCGAAAAGTGGCGTTGCGACGTTGTTCTCTCGGGATTTATGCATGTGAGATGCTGAAGGAGCGTCATGACGCCAGACACTTTTTCAGGATTGGTCATTTCAACGTTTTTAGCCTTCCCGCGTGCTTTCGATTCGTCCATAAGTTCCCAAAACAAGTCAAATTGCCCTGAGATCCATGTTCCAATGCTTCCTACAAATAAAACATAAAAGAAACTAAAAAATACATTAAATGACATGAACCCTAACAAAATCGTAAGCTAAGAATGCATGAATAAGTGGGTATAAACCGCACTTATCAGCAGAGCATGGTCACGACAGAAATTAAATAGAGGTTAAGAGTCACTTACTTGTAGAGATGATTGTTGGTAAAATTTTGAAGATCTTTGTTGCTTGAAAACGCGGGTGGCTTGAAGCTAGCAGAGGATTCAGAAGATTTGAAGAGTTTTTTGTAAGAAATAGAGAAGTAAAAGTTATAAAAAGAGAAAAATGTGGCATATATATAGGCAACTCGGGCTGATCCTGACCATTGGTTTGAAATGGGGAAAGTGGATAGATGACACGTATCGGGTCGATCGTCACCATTGAATTTAGATTAAGGGCTCGGGTAGGAGTCACATGCTCGGTTAATCTCAGACATCCATTAGTGGGCAAGTCGCGGACGTTGACATCTGGCACATCGGGGAGACAAAATAAAAAAGGATTTGATGAATGTGATGGTCATTTAATGACGAAAATTATGCCTTAGTATGTTCCTAAGGGCGTTTCAGTGCCTTGTAAACCGCCTCTTCAGATACCGAGGGAGGAAGGATGACCGACAGGAAATAACTCATGTTTGATGGCATACAAGCAAACTGTCCCGATGTGCTTGGACCTGGGAGAGATTTGGTGATATGTACTTATGAGGATTTCAACCCGAGGATGTTTGATCAGTCTTCATTTGCCCACACCACCATTTTTTGTAAATTTCCTGGCATCAACTCGTAAACTTATTGATACCGAGAACTCGGAAACATATATTACTGGTGGTTTTTTGAAGGCTATTACCCCGAGGATGGTCTAGATACCGAAAGGGGGTAGAAGAGAGATTGTACTTAACCTAAAGTGGATAGTAAAGGCCCAGAAAGAGATGGGGTTTGGCAGGAAGACCCGACCATATGATATAAAGAAGTTCTACCAATGGCAGAGCATGTTGAAGGCAAAGCAAATGGTCATACCTACCCGACACTATGAATAGAGGGATTTAGGGTTGTCTCAGAGTTTGTAAGACTCACCCCGATGTTGTCTCTGTATATGAACCTAACCTAGGAGAATAGTTAAACGGTAGGGCTTTGATTAATATCATCTTCCTCGGGATCCCAACCCGAGGAACAAAGAAGGGATCACAAGTCGGCCAGTATTCAGGCCATATGACGTATACCCTAACTTGGAAGATGTGCTTCTAGAAGGGTAATAATGACGGAGAGAAAACATCGATTCTCATTGGAAGTAGCTCATGCCAGCTATACATAGGTCAGTGCGGTGGCATGAGAGTGGTAGAGTAGAGCCGTTGTAGGCTGCCAGAGGCCACCATAGGCCGTTGCAGTGGCAGAAGATTGAGTTAATCTGATGGCTAGATTTGAGGATGTTTGATGAGAGTTAGTGTTGTGATGATGGCTAAGTGACGTTGGATGACATTATGGTCGATGGAATAGTATGTTTGGAAGTTTATATAAAGGGGTTCAAGTCAATGTTTCAGAGGTTATCAAATTTCATAATTCAAAACTTGTAAAATTAAGAGTTTAAGAGCTAGAGAGAGAGAGAGAAAGAAAGCTGGTCATTTACCCGACCACTTGTAAGAGTTGTACCAGACTTGTTAAGACCCGAGGTGTTTTACCATTGTATTTGTGCTCCCCTATTTATAGTTCGGGTCGGTTTTGACCCTGAGGCATAGTAAAATATTCCTCTTACTCCCGTGGATGTAGGTAGAAGCTGCTCTCCACCGAACCACGTAAAATATCTGTATTTATCTTGTCTGCTTGTCAAGTTTATATGGTTCCGTACTAACCAAAAAAATCCATTATTCGAGAGAGGTTTATTCGAATGGTGAATTCCTTATTCCGCCATTCGAACCAAAATCAGTGGTCAATAAAATTCAATACCTAGATCCAAATTTTGGACTAAAGAATAAACGGATACCAAATTATAGAATCTAGGTTATGATTGATTTGATGATAATAGCTAATCCAAATCAAACAAAAAATATAATATCATTTGCCAAAAAGTTTGTCCGTTGAAGCCAAAATGTGAGAGTATAGCATAGCGTAAGCCGTGTGTGATGCTGAGGTTTGTTCGGTGTAGGTTGCTTTTATGATGAGGATTTGATTCGGGTGAGTATCGATTACGATTTTTCAGACCGATTTTTCAGTTTCAAAATTGATATTGTTTCCTTTACGGTCGATTCTAATTCCAAAATATTAGGAACTGATTTTTTTCGGTTTGGTTTTAGTTGTTGTAAATTCTTCAAATCTTCAAATATGATGTTTGGATGGAGGATGGACATGTCCTTTTGATGATACCCCATGAGGACATGTCCTCTATTTGTGTGTAAATGGTCCTATGTTCCAATTGGTGTATAGGAGGGGTACAACCCTTTGGAGGGTTGCACCCCAACCCAAAGGGTGCCCTTGAGGCACCCTTCCTTACTTATAAAAGGAAGTTTTCTTGTTCCTTTATACACACAGAAAGAAATCTGAATTGCATCCATAAAATTTGAGTCTCATTTTAGTTTTGAGTCAGAAAGAGAATTCCACAATTACCTAGTTCGAGATCTTGTTAAGGTGTGCCCCTTGAACAAAAGGAATCCAGGTTATCCTGGGAGAACATTAGCCACAAATCCGTAGAGCACCGAGACGGGGCTGATAAGTTCTTAAAGACAGAGATTTATCTCGACTCGGACTGCATTTCGTCAATTTTACCAGGTTTTCTTGTTATCAAAGTTTTAGGGTTTATGCATGTTAAACTAGATCTACTTTCGTTTTTCTGGTTTTGATTTGTTTGTTGCATATTGAATTGATGTTTAATGACACTAAATATCCAACAATCGTAAGAACTTATCAATATAGTGTTGTTAGATAGTAATTCGCATGCTTAGATCAGAAAAGTTTCTGGAAAAATACAGTATGTCCATGAAAAATACGTAGGGCGTTCGAACGCGAAGATAAAAATCTGAAAATTTGTAAGAACGTTCAAACGCGTCTTCAAACGCAACTCGAACGCAAGCCTTCTGCCTAAGAACGTTCGAACGCGTCCTAAACGCAATTGGAACGCAAACTCTCTGGAATTATTCTGTTCGAATTCGTTCTCGAACGCTATATGAATGTGAACTCTCTGGAAACATTCTGTTCGAACGCGTTATCAAACGCTATATGAACGTGAACTCTTCGTTCAAACGCGTTCTCGAACGCAACACACTGGATAGTCTCGTTCGAACGTAGATACAAACGAGACACTAACGAATTAGTCCTGGAATTGTTATAAACTGTAAAGACGTATATTAATTTAAGTGTTCATAATATTAACTTAGTAAATCATATACTGAAACACAATAATCTTAGTAGTATAGATTTAAGTTATTATTAGGGTGTTCAATTATCACAAGCATACACATAGTGATAAAGTTGAAAACTAATTGTGTGTTGCATACTTGGTTGAGAATTTAAAGTGTAATTTTACACAAGTAATTCCATCTAATCTTGTTTGACACATACACATATATCTACATATATCGTATACTGTATTGTGACATTTAAAAATGAAATACTGAGTTTGAATTGCTAAGAGGTTCTATTGAGAAAGTGGTTAAAGGATATTCTGTCAAAAAAATGATAAGAGCCTAAGTGGTCAGGGACTTAAGTGGTTACTCTGGACCCCCATCGTCCTATTAGAATATTCCTTTATTTACTTTTCATAAGAAATCTTGGTTGGAAATTCAAGGACTTGTATTTATTGGTACTACTATCCAATAGAACAACAAGTGGATACTAGATATATCACTTGAAATAAGATCATTTGTTGATCTTTGTGCAATTTTTCTTTTGTAGACTTATTGACCCATGTTTGTTTCCAGTTACATTTGGCTAGCGGAAACATCACAGTACCTATCTCTCATGGAGAAAAAACCGGAGAAGTTTGGTGGGGCAAACTTCAACCAGTGGCAGAGTAAAATGTTGTTCTACCTGACAACTCTGCAGTTGGCTAAATACCTCAAAGATCCTCCGGGTCCTGTGGAGGGTGAATCAGAGGCAGCCAAGGAACTGCGAGAAGAGACATGGTCGTCTGGTGACTTCCTATGCAAGAACTATCTTTTGGGTGGTCTTGACAATACCCTGTACAATGTGTACCAAGGCATGACTTCTGCGAAGATTCTTTGGGAATCTCTCAAGAAGAAGGGTATGTTCTTGGACTACAAGATGGTAGATTCAAGAACTGTAATGTCTCAGTTGGGTGAACTGCAATTGATAATTCATGAAATACTGGATGAAGGAATGAAACTCTGTGAGATGTTTCAAGTTGCCACTATTATTGAAAAGTTACCTCCATCATGGAAGGACTTCAAGAGCTATCTGAAACACAAAAGAAGCAGA